>QVNV01010572.1:0-24301 GCA_014825455.1 Pseudomyrmex pallidus | reverse complement strand
TTTTTTTTTGGCACTTAGCATACTTCGTATTTTTCACATTCATATCTATAAATTATATAATAAAAAACATGTATTCTTAAAAATAAATTTTCAAATAAAATAACAGGTGATAATTGTTTCAGACCTAAACTCCGAAGAGACACACAATTTCCTCTAACTTCTTCTCTGCGCTATTCAGTTACAAATGCGCACGTAAATCGTCCGCGTCGCGTGTGCACCACCACATATCACACATGCATCACTGTCACCATTCTCACCGCTCGGGATCATCCCGGACCTTCGTACTATCTGACGACGGCGCGTCGTTGCCCTCGTGCACTCTCTTCCTCTCTCTCGCTCTCCCCTCTTTCCTCTTATTTACGCGTGTTCCGCTCTTTCTCTTTCTTTTTTTCTCTTTTTTTTCTATCACTAACTAAAAGCAACGTTTCTCTCCCTCTCTCTTTCTCTCTCTCTCTCTCTTTCTCCTCCGACTCTCGAAGCAGAAACTAGCTGTAATCACAACGAAGAAGGCTCTTATGTAACCGAGACGACTCGTGACCGCCAATCGACGGCTTTTTCCGCGCGTCGCGCTTCGTCGCCGCGATTTTCCGCGCCTCACTTTTAAAACGATCGCGAAACCTATTAAAAACAGACTGTGTCATTATCTGTCGCGGGTAGCACTCGATTCGTATGCGGGTTTTCAAGTTGTTCCAAACTTAGAACGCCGAGAATAATTATTGTTGTTGTTAGAAACGACGTTATCGCGAAGACAAAAAAAAAAAAAAAAAACCACAACTATTTCTTAGATTGTTACCGCGTAATAATCGATCGCGTTTTCGCGCGTCACACGTGTTCGCGCGAAAAAACTCGTGCTGATTCATTAATATGCATTACTTTTTTTTCTCGTAAAGCGTATCCCACTTGCTATTTGTAGACACGTTTGTAACACTTGATATACGATTCTGAGACGTGACAAGAGTGGAATTGAAAAAACGTCATTACATTCTTGTTCCTTTCGACGACTAGCTTGTCGAAACCCCTTCAAACGGTAGCCAAAAAAAAAAAAGAAAAGATTGGTACATAACGCGCGATCAAAACGTTCACCTACGTTTATCTCCGATCGCACAAAGCACAGTTAAAGTTAACCAGGTCTTAACCCTGAAGATAACCCGGATTATATATATATCGGATCTCTAAACATCATCATGTATCTTATCTGTTTGCACAAGAGTATTAAATAATACGCTACTATCACGAAGAAAAAATTATTTAGTCTTCTCTAAATCTAGAAGAATTAAAAAAATCTCACTCTTCAAATAAAAGCAAACAATGTTCTTGTCAAGTAAAAGACGGGCTTCAAGATTAAAAATACTTTATGACATAACTTCTCTCTTCAAGTTGTGTCACATGTCGGCACTTTTGATATCTGCTTTGTGTTACTGATAAATTTTTTTTTTCTTCGTGAAAAAGAGTTCACAGATCTTTATTAGTTTGCACATACTTACATGCGCGCACGGTTTTACGTGCGCACGATTTTATCAAAAACAAAAAAAACAAAAAAAAGATTCGCGACGTCAAAACGGAGCGAGATTGGTCGCGGATGATACGTGGGCACGGATCTGCGCGAGCTCTAAGTGACTTTAACCGGTCGCAACGGCTCGGTAATTGCCGCAAATTGACCAGCGGACCCCAAATGCGCGTGCGACGTATATGTAGTGGAAACTATGCGTATACGCATCAAGTGCGGTGCGCTTGTATACGGGGAGAAGAATCTGTTTGAATTTAAGAATAAGCGAGTGGGCGAGCGAAAGTGTATTACGTGAGTGGTTAAGAAGGTAAATATTAGTCCCCAACGTATGACAAATTAAAAAGCTCTCACATTAATGCGATAATTATGTAATCACAATGTTCGCGCGGTCTCATACTCGCTTGCAATAAGATAATTAATCTAAATTCTTGCTGTGAAAGCTTCTCAGTTTTTACTCGCAATTTTATTTCTGATCTACGTTCCTTTTTCACAAAGTCCAGTTTTGTCGCTTTTCCTCGCCGGCGAGTCGCATTTATTGTAACAGCCTACATCTGTTCCGCTCACTCGATTGAACTCAATTTCAAGAAGAGCTTTGGAACGACACGCCTTTACACTCGCGAGTTCAACCGTGCGAGTTTCTTGCAATCGAACACGATTTGGCGGACAAATTTGATCATCACGGAGACATCTCAGAGTCGATGCAAACTGCGTTGCGCGCGCGACGATGAGACGACCGGTGAGGAAAAACAGTCCGTAATAAAAGGGGAGGAAGGCTGTCATGGGAATCTCGTGAAGAGAACAGAATGGGTGTAGGAAAGGTTTCGTCGGTCCCACGTGCTCGATTGCGCAAGCGGGGAGCCCGAACCGTCACTCTAATTTTAATACTCCTCCGCCCCCGTCCCTTTCCCGCCCTTCCGATATATGTCGCGCATTTAAATCCGCCGCGTTTAACTCGGCCCGAACTCAGGCGCGCGCGAAACTCTCGAGAGCGAGATTTGTTGTGAAGACATCACACGCGCGAGTGCAGCGGCCGCCGATGCGGCCAGATTGGCGCGGTTCTCGAGGTCGATGGCGTTCCTGCGATGCCCACGAGGGGTTGCACCACCGCGTTGTTCTATTCGGGAAGAATCGATCCGAACTCAAGGCGAACGGTCTAAGTTCGTCCGCGACTAAATTAATCACGAAAATAATGCCGCATATAGCGAAAATATCGAAGTATTCGACTTATATACGTATGAATGAACTGTTACATGCGCATTATCGGTTTACAGAGTATATAAATGCAGAAGAGCGCACACTTTCTGGTTTACACATAAAACGTAATACGTATTATGATAAAAACTTGCGTGCGATATCTTTAACAATCTATACCACGCGCGAGAGAGCGCGCATTTATAAATAAATTCAGCGGCAGCTCCTGTTGCGGAGCTGCACATCATCCGCTTTTCAAGTCGCGCGCGGGAGATAATAATATAAGAAAGCGCGCGTGTTTTAAGTTCTTGTTTGTGTCGCGTAAACGCAAATAAAGCAGCCCTCGTAAAACTCCGATTTTCCGTGTTTAGGGGCGAGGCCCGGAGTTTCTCGCCCGTTCGTGGCGTGTTTACGAGCGTGTGTTGTTTATTCCACCCTTCTCGCGCGATGTGCATAACCTACCGTGTGCGCGGCCAGATGCGCTTTTAATTCTTGGACGCGTTCGCGCTGTGCCAAGCGCGATATTTAGCACGCGCGTCGTCAGGCCCCCGCGCGCGCTCGCGTAATTTTCTCCGCCGCAAAAAAACACGCGTATATTTGTTGCACACGAAGGTGGGTGCGCGCGTTCGTAGGTGAGAGATGAGCCAAATGCAACTTGGGAACTTATTTCCTCTGTGCGTTATTTTCAACGCACGTTACGTGCAAACAATACAGAAAAGGAGGAAAACGCATCAGATGGAAAACGGACTGAAAATTTTGTTTGCAAAAAAACGTTCCTTTTTCAAAGTTAAAGAATTCCGCGCGTTTTCAAGGTTTCACGTTTTCGAGCACTGAATTGAATTTCTCAGTCTAAATTTATTCGAAGAATTCGATATATATATACGTGTAAATAAAATTTAAAGTATTTTTCAAAACATTGTCTGTCGGCGAGATTCAAGACTGCGCGACTTTATTTTATGTTTCGCACTCGAGGATTTTAATATAATTGTAGATTTTGTATTTTTTTTTTATTTTATTAAATTAGAATCCATTCTTTCTCTTTCCGTATCGGATGCTCCGAAAAATCAAGAGGAACCTTGACTGCAACCGCGATACTCATTGCTGTTTACCGCACGAACATATACGCGTTGTGGATTTTATTACACTCGTCCCTGTCAAATGTTACGTAACGATTGAGCCGCGATAACAGTCGCACACTTCGCCGGGAATCGATATAGCTCGCGATCCTCGCGAATAATATACGTCAGACGAGTGACGGATTTATTCATTATTGCCGTCTTGCGGTACCTTCTTCGTCGCTCTGTTTTTCTCCCTCTTTCTCTCTTCCTCTCTTGTCGAGGACAAAACAAACTACTGCCACTCTTTTCCTCTCTTCGTAGCGAGTCATATATTGGCACTCTCTCACTTATTTTCGATCTTCTTAGTTCATTGTGGACCGTTTTTCGCGACGTAGGTGCTGTAAATTAAACTACACTTCGTAGCACTCGCGATTTCTTCTCCAAAAAAAATAATAAAGCTCGTCTTCTTTTTATTTCAAATAAAACAGAATCGTTTATTTTCCTCTTGACATAAAAATTCGATTGTTTTAGACTAGTATTTTTTTTTAAATTATAAAAAGACAGATATACAGTTTAACTTAAAGCTAAAAACATCGAGCACTAAAATGCTGCTAAAATGTAGAACTTATTATTGACTTTTGTCACTTATACCAGTCGACTCTGTTCGTAAACATCACACACGCCTATAAAATAGTGTAAAACGGTCGTTATGTTAACGATGTGTTGATCTTCCACGAAGTCTTCGGCGATAAATCCGCGTTAAATCGAATTATTATCTGTCGAAATTAATTTTAGGACGAAAAAAAAGTAATTACGACGCGGCTTTACGACGCGAGGAATGATTGCGACCGGCTTTTTGTAGATCCAGAAGGTGGCGGCAAACCGAAGGAGTGAAAACAGAGAGAAAGAGAGAGTGTGTGAGATGAGTCTGAAGCACGGGTGAGTATCCTCGCGATCGCTCGATTGCGCAATCAAGTGTTCGAGAGCACGCGGAATTCGCGGATGTGCTGCCAGCAAGTGCGCGTGAGCGCGAAATGGAATTCGGCCAAAACCGCGTCGACTCTGTTATTAAATCGACGACATAACGTAGAATCGGTTGGATTTTCCGGTTGGCTTTGCCATTTGGTGTTCACCATATACACGAATATTCGAATCTTGATTTTATTGATCTTATTCTTGGAAAATATTTCGCGATCGATCGATTCTTTTCAATCGCGAATTAGTCGAAGATATCGCGAACGAATGTAAAAACAAATTCCTGTGAAAATTTAAAGAGATCAAATTATATAATTTGTAAAAAAAATAAGAGGATCGAATTTTAATATCTCAAGTCACACAGGAGATTTCGTTGGCGATTCGCATGGAGACGGTTTCGCATCGGGGAATTTCTCAAGAGTGCAAAACATTCCGATCTTTGATCTGAGAGATCTTTAAACTTTCAGCTGCATGAACCTTAAGATCTTCAAACGGGCAAACTTCCAATGCTTCTTAGTCTCTCGTACGTTTCAAGCGCGCCTCTGTTTGAAGTTTCTCTCTCTTTCTCTCTTTCCCTAAATCTTCAGACATTTAAGTCTCTCGACGTTCAAATCTTCGGACATGCGAACTTAGATTTCTCTGAAGTTTTAATTGCATTGAATCTTCGAATTTTCACATTTGTCACCGAAGTGACTCTTCGAGCCTTTTTTTTTTAACACACAATCCTCTGGATTTACACAAGCTGTGGGATGTCTTCGGTGTACCGGATGTACGTCAAGTTGAACGTCGCGCGATCTTCGCACGCCGTCGAGTTTTTATCGCGCCGACCAGGTTTCGGCCTCCGCGACAGACTGAAAAGCACTGCCAAGTCGTGCGGTTGCAGTTTGCGGCGATGCACTTATCGCCGCTCGTCGCGCCAATGTGTTTAACATTGCGCTTCGTTGCTTCTCTCTCTCTCTCTCTCTCTCTCTCTCTCTCTATCTCTCTCGCTCTTTCCTGTCTTGTCTCCTCGTCATTCAGATATTCGATTTGCAAATCGCGGCTTTTCAACACACGCACCTGCTTGCCGAAGTCACGCCAGACCCAGTCGCGAAACTTCGCCTCTGCGCTTCGATGTGATCTCCGCCTCGGATCTCGACGGTTGTTCCGTAATCAGCTGATTACGTATTAAAGTAGCCCGCGAAGTATTTATATTCTCGAGTATATTACGCGAGATATCGTTTCGAGCGTCGATTTTCTTTTATCGCTTTATTATTGTAATCGATATTTATTTATTTTCGTGTTATTGTTCCCGACGGTATATCGCGTATAAGTTTTTTCGCAAAGAATGCCGCCGTTCTCGAAACTTTGTGTTTTCTGTCTCGCGCGTTCGACCGCTTTATATACACATCCGCGCCTATATATCTCGCCGATCTCGCCAATAAACTTCGTCGCGAAGAACCAATGGAAAAAGCCGGTTTATGTCGGTGAACGAATTTAAAAATAATACGGCGCCGTTCTGCTCGCACGCGACAATTTTAATTGAGGACATTGAACTAGTCTGAATCTCTCGGGACACACGCGTGTCTTCGTTCTCTCCTCTCAATCGCGTGATCATTGATCAGAATCCTCGAACGATTTTCTCATATTCTTCCGAGATCTCTTTCATTTTCATCTTCCGTCTTTGAGAGAGCGCAAGGAATACTTAAACGTTCGACGTTGAAGAATCATGTGTCCGAGCAAATCGTAAATTAAGAAATCGGAAGATCGTGTACCTTTTTTACAACGTTCGGATATTTCTCTCTCTCTCTCTCGCTCTTTCTGTCGGTCATCTTTTGACTTTTAGATTGTATGAGACTCATAAATTATTCAATTGTTCGGTTCTTTAAGTATCAAATAATATACGCGCGAGGCAACTGCGAGACGCGACGAACATACAAGCACATTCACCGCGGCGATAGGTATCAACCGTTCGATTTAAATCGATCCGAACGTTGTTTCCCTCCCCTCCCTCGCCCGCTTCTCTATTGTTGCTGAAAGCGATCCCTTATGCAATCGATCTGGTTAAGCTCTCAAGGTCCCGACTATCTTGCGCTCGATGCATGTTCTTCGACGCATAATCGACGTGTAATGAATTGTGCCGAAAAAAAATTATACCTACTCGCCCAGACTGTGTAAGAGTAAGTCGACTGACTGAAATATCCGGGCTCGATCGCCAACATTTATTTTTATTATTTTTAAGTAAAATAATCTTAATGATGTATTACCGCGTGATATTATAACGATATGTGTCACGCCATGCGCTTTCTTCTCATGAGCGCCGAACCGTATCTCCATCGTGGAACGTTCCAACTGAACGGCTCTTGACTGTCGTGAAACGAGCTGTCGATTGCCGATGAGGAGCGCGAAACGAGATCGACGATGTGTGCCGAGTAACTCGGCGAGGTCGTTCGCGTAACCGGGTCGAGATCGAAAAGTTGCAGCCACAACGGCGACGGCGACGACGACAACGACGACGACTGACGTTAAGGACGCAGAGAATTATTTTGAGACGCCGTGTGAGCACGTGGTCGCACGTCTCTGCGATGTCAAATCCTCTTTGCGAGTCGCATTTCGCGCGCGATTTTTAGAACGGCTGATATTTCATTAGATAATAGCCGCTTTTATTGCGTCTTCGACGAGTGATGTTTGTTTCTCATTCGCAGAATTGTTGCTTTTTTCTAAATTACTCTACGTTCAATACGCGTGTGACATACGCAAAGCGTTCGCGATCAATCTTGGCATTTCAAGAACTGAACATTAATTCGTTTTTTCTTTTTTTTTTCTTTTTTGTTTGTATTTTCTAAGAAAGTACACGGTTTTTGTACAAGAAAGAATCAACCTCGATTATTTCTCGAAGGTAACACTCTCCTTAACGAGTTTCCTACAAGTTGACTCTTTTTATTTTTAGCTGGCTATTACGCTTATCTATGGCCCGACAATATGTTTCCGCCTTCAGTTCTTATTTATCAACATTTATCGTTGACAAAACATTCGCAAAATGTAAAATTGTAATTTTGTCTCGAAGGAAAACTCGAACAACGTATCTAATATGACTCGGTGAATATTCTTCGGCCTTAACAAACGGACGACAAGACGTATTGTGGTTGTTTCCATTGGTATTACAAAACGGATAACACAACAGGTAATACACAAATAAAGATTGTGTAATCCGCACAACGTGCTCGAGCGGGATGTCGTGGTTTTACGCGAAGTAGCTTTCAAAAAAATGATAGCTCCGTGTGCGGATCCTTGTAAGAGGAGCGGTCGAACACGCGCGAGGAGCGGAAAGAGGTATCGCGTTTCTCCCCAGTCTCCCGGGTAAATCGATGCGAGTATATACGTTTCTCTTCAGAAAAGAAATTACGGGGTTTGTATTTACACAACCCTCCCCAGAGAGCAAGATGTAAAAATTAAATTAAATTAAATTGAACTTAAAACTGAGAAGAAGAAATTAGAAAAAAAAAAATAAATGGATGAAAGTTTCACGACAAAATATTTCTTTTTCTCCCGTCTCAACCGCCATTCAATTAATTCTATCGTCGCCCGCAAATACTTACTTCAGGGTAACGTCAACATCGTCCACAGCATAAACATACGAACTTTCAACTTCTCGACCGCTCGTCGTGGCCACGACACTGGGCTTGCGCGACGCACCACTTTCGCCGGTCGCTCTCGCTTTCGTTCGACTACCAAGGGGGGTCGTCGACGACGGGATGCGGTGGATGTCACGGCTATAAACGCGCACGCGAATATCGACGGGAGGAGCAGCGGCCGCGGCGCCGCGAGTCCGTCACACGCTTGCGCGTCGCTTCCGTCCAGATGAAAGAGAGACCGAGAGGAGCCGATGCTTTGCTCGTCTGCTTCTGCTGTGTGCTTTAAGAGGAACAAACCGAACGCCGAGAAAAATTCACGGCGATTCGAAAAGCGGCACGAGAGATGTGCCGAATAAACAAAATGTCAAAAATCCGCGGCGAGACTTGATTAGCAGGCAGTAATTATATTGCTCTTATATAACTCTGCAGGGAGGATACACAGTCGAACGCTAAAAGCCACTACCATGTGGCTTAAAATTTAATAATCAAGTCGGCACAAACATATGATCCACAGATATGTATTTAACTACATACTGTATATCGTCAAGTAGTCGTTGGATAAATACACAATGAATTGGTACAAAGATCTCGTTTTCATGACTTAAAACAATGTTTCTACTTTATTTTATCAATAAAAAAATAGTAAATGTTTTATTGTAGAAAGAAAGACTTCAAAAGACATATATAATTAATAAATAAAATAATTATTCACATTATCAGCGTTTGCGCAAAAATTTCAACAATTATATTCACTCAGGACTAGAGCACTTATTCCATATAAAAAAAAAAAAAAATACACTATACATTACATACATGATGGAGAGCTTGAACGACCTGACGTGAGAGCTTTTCCACTTCCGGTATCGGAGCCGACTGGAGATCCGCGCGTTCTCCGACGAAATCGAGAGTATGGAAAAGTCAATGGAAAGTGGGGAAGGGTGAGAGCGGCTGCGCAGGGATGGAAAAACATCCGGGAAACAGCGGGAGAGAGACTACTGGGGGTAGGGGATAATATCGGAATCTGCCGACTATCCCTCTCTCTCTCTCTATTTCTCTCCGCAGCCACATAGTGGAAACGCCCGACACCCAGGGCGACAAGAAAGGAAAAGGGGTTGTCTTATATGGGCCACGAGACTTTTGTTGTTTTTTCTTCTCCATCGGGGAGAGCAACTTCCCGGCGAAATTCACGGGGGTCGAAAAGAAGATAACGTTTCGCTACGCGAGGACGCAAAAACTCGTTTTTACTCGTGTTCTCCGATAGAGAGAGAAGTTATTTTTAGCGGCGGCATGCTGTATGTCGTACAGCGAAAAACCGCGCTGGTATTTTCGATATTTTTTGTTCGCGATTTCAATCTCACAACCGGAAAGGCATATATTGACTGCGCGATGAGACAAATTGCAATTTTGGAGTAACTTTTATTCGAGTGTCTATATCGTTTTGTTTGCAATTTTGTTTTTAAATTATTTGTTTAGTCAGTGAAAAAAATTTCGCAATATAATATTGAATATCGTAATTACTGGCACAAGTACGGATTTGAAGAAAATTGCGAGTAAATTGATACGCACACACACACACACCACTAAAGTGTCGAAAGTAATTTCAAGTTTCCGAAAGTAAAGGAACAGCGGGAAGGAAAACGCGAGCAATATTCCGAAGAGGCACGCCGTTGACTCGGGTCGTAAAGCGGCGGCGCGCTCAAACGGCAGCCGCGCTTATTATCGGAGTATCTTCGACAGACAGGGCGAAAAGCGTGAAAAAGCGAGGAGAAAGCCGTAATAGAAATATGCTCAGAGAAAAGGAACACGAGCGAAAGCAAAGAAAGAGAGAGAGAGAGAGCATTATCGGCTGTCTCCTCGCGTGATAAGGGCGCGAGATCAACCCTTGAGTGGCACGAGATATCGAATGTGAAGACGAAGCCGATGAAAGGTTTCAAAAGTTTCGCAAGAAAGAAATCAACAAAAGATCGAAGCAGTAAAAGCTTTAAAATCACCAGAGAAAAGCCGATCTTTTCCATAAATATTTAACGTATTGTATTTTTGAATGTGAAAGAAAAAGAAAGATACGTAAAAATTTGTCATTTAAGCGAGATGTTTTTCTTTTTTAATTCCATCTGATTACTTTTTAATCTGAAGTAAAAATTTTTTACAACTAAACTTATACTTTTCGTTAGTAACAATGCGTGTTACCACAATGCACACGTAAATTTTTGCGTGACAAGTAAAATATTGAGACCGGAATACCAAATGAGTTTAATAAACATGCATTAGTTGGGCAATCGAATTGTCTACTTAATATCGGTAGACTCAGATTGTCGATGAAATATTTTGCGTCCGGAACGACCAGTCGAGGGTTGAATCTACGCCGTAAAAGAAAACAAGGGAGGCACTTACCTTGCGTGACTACTCCCTCGCGGTTTTTGCCGGAAATAGGCGGAAGTGGCGTGTCCGCAATAGCAGTAGGAAGTAATTCGCGTATCCGGCTAATCAAGCGAACGCGAGATCGACAGTTGTTATAATTGATGGTGTTTTCTTTTTTTTCTTCTTCAAAGTATGAATTATAAATCGACGATTTATACGCGCAGTGGCTTTAGGTTTTAATAGCACGGAGTTTTGTGCAAAGTTACACATTCAATTTAATATAATTACACATGCGAATTCAATTAATAAAACAGACGCCGAAGGACACTAGATATATAGCGATGGATATTAGTATTAACTTTGATTAACAAGCGCGGTAATATCGCGGAAGTGACGAACACAGACTTTGCATGACGGTTATTCCGAAATGACGCAATCTTCAATTGTTTCCGTAAACGTCATCACTCATTGCGGATTGCACGATTTCTTTTTAACTTTTCTCTCGATGAGAAAAAACGCGAGTATGATGCAACAATCAGATCCAAGTTCTTTCAGTGCAAAACGATTCCGATTAAATTCAGGTTGTGTGTAAATTTCGCAAGCCACGTTTATATCGAAAGGTAAGTTAAAGACCAACAAATCACATTTTGCGAAAAAGCGGTATAATGGACTGTAATGAAAAATTTTCGTAACTTTCGTCATAAACCGTGAATTGGAATAAAATTATTTGCCCCGCGAAAAAAAAAACTAGATTTAGTTAAGAAGAAGCAATATCTGTCGGGAGATGTAAGCCAGACTGAAATGTGTAAATCGATCGAAGACACTTCTCGTTATAAACAATTTCATTGATTAAATACAAGATATAAATTATGTTCATGCAAAAAAGTGAAGCAAAAGATTGAAGGTCGAAGATACTCCGGAGATGCGAAGAAAAGCCAGCTATTGAGATAATAGAGATGATAGTAGATCCTACCTTAGAACGTAGTTGACGCAGACAACGGAGATCGGTTTCTGCTGCTTGGAGCAATGGATGAGGGTGGCCTGCGTGACAACCCAGACGTAACCGCCCCGTTTGTTGAGGAATCTATACGCCACGGTCTCGCACTGGCCCTTGCTGAATACTGAAACAGAACGGACGTGATGACATGAGAGCGGTCGTCCCTGGACTCCGGACGGCAGGCGTATTCGCGCGGCTTTAGTAGCGGGTTGTGACGAGCTGCGTGCGCGTTTCGGCTGACGAAAGATGCACCGTAAGGTTGCAAATTCGCATTTCATCGATCGGCACACCGATGTCAAAAAAGTTACGTGAAACAAGTAACAATAATTACGAGATATAATACGATAAAAATGTTCTCTTCCCGTAATAACATAGAATTTGATTTTTGTTTTTTTTTTTTATCGCTAAAAAGCGGAGAAGAGAAAGATGAGATGATATTTGCGCGTCAAAATTTTATTAAAGCTGAAAAATGCAGAGTCCAATTCCGCAAGATTACGAAACACGAAAACGAGAACACCAAATATTTTATTGCGGTCAAAGCCCCGCCGCCGTAAGATTACTTCGCAAGTTCCGAGGCCCGAGGGTAGACAAGTTTCTACACGAAGCACATTATCTTGTTCCCGGGAAATGGAGAGTGGGGATGAAAATATATCTCCCCCGCATCTCTCTTCGTTCGCGTAAAACGCCATCGGGACGGGATTAGTACGGGAGCTGATTCGGCCGGAAAGCCCCGATATTGGTGGTCGACGGGGTGAGCTTCTTGACGGTTGCGGATTGTTACGAATCACGTGAAGCTCCTCTGAAACGTGCTCCTCCTGAGATCGTGCTTTACGATCGTACATCTTCCCGTACCGAGCGTTTACCGATTATCTTTCTCTCTCTTGGATACTCATAAAAACAACTCGCCGAGATAAAAATTTTCTCGAGAAGATACTTATCTTATCTAATACAATGTATAATTGTTACTTTTTTCAGCGCGTGTAATGTAATTGTTCCACGCATATCTGAGGGTGACGTTCGACGATATCTCAATGTAAAATACTTGTCAAACGATACGTATCTCTTGACGGCTTTTTTGTGATCTCGCGTAATTTGTCTCGCGCTGAATTTCACGTTTTATCATTTATTATCCGCAATTTTTCGCACTATTAGATGAGACGCGAGAAAGAAACGCACGCGATAGTTGTGTCGTGAACACTCCGGTGGGACATAATAATTGCATAACCGGTAACCGATGATAACGTTAACCGCTTGTGGATTTAGCCCCTGGTAGTCATAAAAAAAAAGTCTTCGTCGGGTAACAGCGCAATAAGAGATAAGATCGTCCTTGAGACTTTTTCGGTCGTGTCATTCACCCTGTCATCGATCCGCGACACGCTTTCCCTTCCTTTTTTCTCAATTTCTTTTGATATACGCGTTTGTTTATACTATTCCGCTTCGATAGTTATCGCGGAATTACGTTTGTCTTCCGTATATTATTCTCGTGTAATATAATTAAATGTAATATAAATTTAGAAGAAAAACTCGACAATCATAAAAAAAAAAAAACGGGAAGTTTTGGAAAAGATACTTACGACATTTAAAGCACTTGTCTAGTGCCAGATTGTCGAGCGCGTGATGGAACTCGAAGACTGATTGACCCACCAGTTCTTCATTGTCCCAGCCCAGATATTCGGCCAGTCTGAAACGCAAAAACCAACCAATATAAATAACAAAACAGTTTTAAAAATAAAAGTTATCACACTCTTGTTTTCAAAATATTATATATATATTTATTGTGTTACGTGTCAAGAGGAAATTACATTTATGTGTTGTACGATAAAAATGGTTCAATTTATCGGACGATAAGATTGATAAAAAAATATTAAATCAATCTTGCGCGCTAGTATTATGCAAGCTAACGACTAATCAAAGAGAAGTCAAGTTATGTCCGAAATAATTTTTGTGCAAAAGTAAAATTATGTCAAATTGCATATTGATAGTTGCCTACGACGATTGTAGGAAAACTGATAAAAAATAAGGTGCCACTTACTTCTCGTCAGCGTAGGTGAATTTCATACTGAGACTATGCTTTGATAAGAAGGTATGACGTCCCAAAGGTATTTCGATGTTACTCGGATGGGGTATGGGACTACCCACGAGCACTAGAGAAGCACCTGTGTCATGTTCAATGAAATCATCATCTTTCTCACGTTCTTCGTCATCAACTTCCATAGAGTTTGAGTTTGAGTCGCGAATGTTTGTCAATCTGCCGGTACAGTGAATCACCTACAAACATATCAAATAAAGAATAGAATATTAAAATGATATTTAACTAAATCTTAAAATAAATATTTTTTTTAAAACTATTTAATATTTATTTAATATGTATTTAAAAGGGATATTATATAAACAGATTAGCACTTTTTATTCACAAGTGTAATTTATCAGGTAGTTTTATAAATTTAATTCTCTTAAAATTTTTTCTCGTTCGAAAACTGTCATAAAAAGAATATAAGATAATATATGACAAAAACACTTTGCAATTACAAGCATTGTTTCGCGCGCATCGTAATTTTATTCAGATCTTATTCATAAAAACTATATAAATTGTTTTTTTTTTTTTCTTCAATTATTTCTTCGAACCTTGTAAGAGGCGCTCTTCAAATTGACTTTTCTGCCTTTGCTGGTAAGGGTACACTTGAGCCGCAGGAAAAAGTTGCAGGCACGTTTCTTACTATTGTCTGTAGGCTTCACGGAGAGGCACTCGCGCAATTCGTCATGGTCGCAAGGATGGCTGTATTCATATACACTTTGTCCCATCATGTCCATCTACGCAAAACCCGCGAAAAGAAGAAAAAACATTTAAAATTTATCAAATTTAAATTTTTCCGCAAATAAATTTAAAAAATTCTATGAAAATGAAATGTGTATTAATAAAATTTGAATTTTTTATTCCCGTCTAAGTATCTCTTTATAAATTAAATTCTATGTTGTAGAAACATCTATGTTTTATTTTATATGTATGTTAAACAATGAAGCCTGCGGCACACAATATTCTTGTTACTTATACATGTATGCGGGTACCATGATGATTTTTCAATTTTGTGATTTCGAAATCACGATTAAGTCAATTCCGACGCAATTATTTAACATAAAACAATATTGTGCGCCGCAAACGTTACTTTGTAAAACATTAAAACACATGTTTATAGTTAAAGCACAAAATATTTTTACAAACAATTTAATAAGAAAATACTTTCGTGTAATCGTTCACATGTGTTTACTTTTACTAATTATAGTAATGTTTACATTCGTACTTGTGACACTCCGAGATAATCGCTGACATTCTCTGAGAGGTAAACCATATTGCCGTCACTGGAGAGTACTAACATAAAGCCATTGAGAGCTTTCGGAAATAATTCATCCAGTTTTGCCGAGGACTCGGATTTCGCCAGCGAGGCTGGAACTTGCATTAACGAAAAATCGAAATTTAGTCAGTGTATCACACTTGAAAATCTTAAATCTCACAACCCGAGAAAAAATAGAAACATACAATCTCATATAAGATTATATATAAATGATCAGACCCCGCGCCAAATTTCGGATCTGATCTTATATGATCATTAAAAAAATCAGATCCAAAATTTGGCGCGATCTGATCACTTGTATAATCTTATATGATCGTATAAGATTATCGTATGTTTCTATTTTTTCTCAGAAAGAGACTAAAGATTTTACACTTACATTACTAAAATATATTTTCAGAACCGTTCGATTTATCCAATTCAAAATCAAGACGCAACATCACGGAATCAATGACGTGCAAATAATTAAAAATAATGATATATTACAATATGAATAACGGAAGTTATGTATTATAAATTCGAAGTATATATATTGTAGAGACTCACTGGAGTCTACGACGGCTCGAACTTTAAGGTAGGCAATCGCCAGTCTCATTACGCTGGCCTTATCTAAGTGCGCCGCTTGTTCCGGTGCAACCGGAAGCGCGGCTGCAAGCTCGGTGAAAATATCGGTCTCTCTGCTGCGTCTGCAGCGCGCCGCATCGCGGGATCTCTCCTTTCTTTTTTCATTGCTCCTGCAACAAGGAAAGTTTTCTTTAAAAAAGGCATTTATCGATTGCGAGATAAATCACAGTCTCATATATCGCACAATCTACCATTAAATTGAAAAAATATTCATTGATACAATCACACACTTTTCATTCTTTTTTTTAATTAAAATGCAATATGAAAAATGAAACATTGCAAGAAACAATTAATCGTGTAAAAAAAATTTCAAGAAGTGGAAATCACTTGCAAGTTTCATATTGGATTCGATACGAAAAGTCGTTTTGAAATACAGTATATACATCTATATCTTATAATATGTACCTATATACATATTTCTTATCAAGCTCTATATATACTTTTTAAGTAAAAAAAAATAAAATGAATCACACATGAGAGCTCTCGTCCTAATCCTATCTTCTATTAAGCTTTCTTTTGCGTAAACAAACATCCTGAAGTACCTCGTGACACAAGTTGGTAATATCACGTCGGATATTTTATACTATCGCTCACGATAAAACTCGTTCCCTGAATCTAGAAGCTTGTCGTTGTGTGTCCACTTAATGCGAGTTACCGATTAAATATATACGAGAACAGTTGCTGTAATATACATAGTTGCTTTTCAAACGATCGGTAATATTATTGATTCAAGGAAAATAACATGCAAATATATGTAATGTATGTGTGTGTGCGCGTATGTGAGAAAAACAACATTTAAATAAAAATATAAAGATAAAGTTTCCTTCCTTGAAACTTAATTAGTTGCTTAGAAAGAATGTGTATCTTTTTTTTTACACAAGAATGTAAAATATTTTGTTGTTGAAGAGTATAAAATTTTAATGACTTGCGCACAAATGTATAAAAAAAAAAAACAATTCTTTTCTCTCTTGCGTACATATTGTCAGATTTTATTTTATTTGAAAATGAAACAAGAGAAAGTAGATTGCTCGCCGCAAAAAAATACTGAAGTATCTGTATCAGTAAGCGTGCTTGATACAGCTATTGTTTCCACTGCAGAATGCAACCGTTGACGATACAGAAAATGCATCTTTTTGGTTTTGGAGAGACGGAAAATGTCGACGAGTTATCGCGAAGTGAGACGTTATCATCGAGACGAACCGACCTTCGAACGATACGTCTTTCGAAATCGATCCTACGATCTCTCACGTTTTATTTCTCTTTCACCTTCCTCCTACCGCTATCGGTTTAAACCAGTCAAAGTCAACTTGACTGGTTACTTTAATAAAACGTCCAATATAATTAAACGGTGCAGAAAATTCCCACAGAAAAACAAGATATCTATCAGAATTGTAAAATCCTTAGAATTTCATTTAAACATTCATTTAAAAAGCATCGTTTTTTTTACAGAACTTGATCTTATTTTTTGAATTTCATGTTGAAGATATGTATTAAAAAATAGATTTAAAAAAAAGTAAAAACTATAACTGAAACTAGACAATTCTCTACACTCAGACAATTTTAAAAAGCATTTTAAAAACTTTTATAGAAGATAGTAAATTTGTTATCTGTATAAAAAGTTGTAATAAGTTATAAAACGTTGAAATTTTAAGTTTTTTATGCTCAATAAAGATTTTATTATCGTGAAGGATCGAGTAATCACCGACTTACAAGTAATCGAGAAATTGTTCGTCTTCTGGATAGCCGTAATGCCAGCTATCATTACCGTCGTAGCCGGTGTGCAGATTCTCGTACATACACGGTGGTAAAACGGATGTACCATAAATATTGTTGTCGTAAAGGGGACAGCGATCACTCGCCGGGCATTGCAGCCATCGTTCTTCGTTGCAAAATTCGAACAATCCCGGACAGTTGTTGCAGAGCCAATTGCTGCCCGGTCTCGGATCATTCCGTTCAAGAGTATCCCCGACCATATCGCGACGGATCTCGCGACGTTCAAACTCGCAGGATCGCGGATAATTGAATTTCAGATCGCACGTTCGCGGCGAATCGTACAGTCGTGGATCGTCGTGATAGCCTGGATCGTGGCGAGATCGTGGATCGTTGAGCTCCAAAACGTTATATTCTATTTGGCAAGCACGGGTGTCGGAATATCCCATGTTTCGCAAGTCGCTCGATGCTAGATCGCAAGGACGCAAATTATAAGTAGTGTTCAGATTGCCTTCCGGCGTCGCAATACGATCTTGACATGATTGATCCTTTGATCCACCGTATCTCGGTCTCTTAAAATGGCTCGCACGACCACTCGTCGAGGACGGTTTGTCCGTCGACGAGTCGAAGTACATAGCGAGGTCCTCGACGTCGATCGGGCCCAACTGACAGTTCTTCGGTATCATCGGGCAGGTCTCCGGAATTTGCGAAACGGCGGCTACCGGTTGGCCATCGTCGCGACAGAACGACATCGCTTCCGAATTGTTGGCGCTCGCTTGAGCAACATTGCACAACGCTGACGTAACGTTACACGCTACGTTGCAATTGCCTGCACCGAGTGCATACGAGACTCTCGCCGTCGAGCGAGATGTCGTTTCGGTATCGAAAACTCGTGATCTGCCATTATCGTCAGTGTGTGACGTAACGATGGGAAAAGATGAGGAGATATTGCCGGGCAAGACGTTCGCCATCTTGTCGGATACGGTCGCTGAATCGCAGAGCACCGGCTTCTGCAATTCGCGCAATGAAAAATCAAGTTCTTTTCGACTCGTCACATGACGCTCGTCAAAACCTGCGTAATCCAACGCCTTGTCGATCCAACCGTAATACGAATCCGTGCAACGACCCTGTTGCTGCTGACAACCGCTGTCGAAGAAGAGAACTCCCTCCTTTTCCTCCACTTCTCCTCCATGTCTCGCTGCTACTTCGTGCAAACGCACATTCATTTCTTCTCGAGTCAAGGGAATAATTTTTTCCCTCTTTTTTCTTACGACGTCTTCTTGCTTTTCTCTTCGCCGCTTTAATATTCTTGATCAATCTCTTGTGCACTTACGATTATTTATGAAATCTTAATTGTAACTTTCCACTTTAACAATTTTTTTTTGTATCTCTTTTTTTTATTTGTCTATTATTTTAATTGGATTTATATTTTAATTTATGTACTATAAAATTATTAAAATCTTTACGTTTTAATTATATTATTTATACTAAGAGAATGATTGATGCTACGTTCTTAGGTTTTTTATTTTAAAGTCTTTTTTCCCTTTATTTACTGTCTTTTTTATTCGAAGTTTATCCCATTCGCGAATCGACTTGTATCAATTATTGAGAATTGCGCGCTCTCAATTTCTCATCTCAAAATTCATGTGCAATTTATTTCTTTGATAAAAAGTTTCGTTACTAAAAACGCTCGTACACTAAGTTTTTGCGACACTTTGTTTTTCGTCCAAAAAAGCACTTTTTTTTCGAATTTCTTTCTTATCTCACACACATTCATCTTTCTCACTTTTCATTATTAAGATCTTATCTGAGTCACATCTAGTCCGCGTGATCAATTGAATTGTTCGCAATAAAAGCAGAATAAAGAAAACCGTAAAAAGGAAAAGACAAAGAAATAAAAGACGATACTCTATTATTCTTACAAATCAAACGTTTGAAAGTGTCTTTTCGTCTGTGCTTTCTTTTTACATCGTTTATTATATTTCATTCTTTATTGTTCTCGTCGTTTTTTACAAGGACACATTTTTCTTCTCGCTCAATTCGCATGTACGTAGAACCAACGTCACTGAAAAACAAAATTATCCTGATGTACTTTCACGTCTTTGTAATTTTGTCTTCCTCTTCGGATTTTCTCTCAGTAATTGGGATTCTTTTCGTTCATTTTTTACAACCTTTTTACTTCTTCACATGTTTCTTCAATCGAACGTAAATGTCCTCAATATTCTTCCGAGGTAACGATCACCGTGCGATTTTTTTCTATTATTTCTTATATCGGCGATACATTTATGTACTCGCTCAAGTCTCTTTTGCCTCTCGATCGATTGCTTCTTGCTCAATTTTGTTAGCTAACTTTAAAAAAACTGGTATCATAAGCAGGGTTAATCGAGGATGTCAACAATCTCGTTTCTTTTTCCGTTTCCTCGAGATTTCAGCCACAATCATGTCCATCCGTCCACGAAAAGTGCATATTCCTTTCGTGATAATCGACTTTTCGAACCACTTTCACGGTTTGCGCAACACTAAAGCCCAGTAGCAAAGCTAAAGTAAAGCTGCTCCTCCTGCATCGCGCTGGACGCTCCGTGCGATCGTTATCACGCCGATAACGATACTCTATCATATTCGTGCGCGATTTTTCGCCATTTCGGATATTTCGCCGCGACGATTTTCTTCAATTGCTACGTTCTTTCAGACCAGCGATCTCTGTCTATCCAGCGTGATGTTCATCCGGAAATAATAACATAGTGGCTGTGTAACTCGGTTATTGTATATTTAAAATTTTTAATATACTTTGTATATAAAACAAGAACATTCAAGACGATTAAGTTCTTTATCGAAAAAAATATCCGAATAAAGATTAAATGGTATATTTATTTTTTTTTTTTTGTTCGCGTGTCATTATCTTATCTAAATCCGACTTTTCGGCACAATTAAAACGTTGGTACATCTTACACGTGAGACTGTTTTAATTATTGCACGCGGTGTGTAATTTTATTGTTATAACAATATTAAGACGATTATACTCTCGCTGAAAAACGTTTTGAATTATGACGTCGGAAACGAGAAAAAACACGCTTGAAATCTTTGCAAAACAAAAGTTATTTCCGTATACAATAAAATTTTTTTTCATCAACAAAACACACTCGTAAAGTATACGCTCTTCTTTTGGTGCAACAATGACACGCGTGTATAAATTCCTTCGCTTCTGACGTCAAAGATGGGTTGGAGCGACCTTCGAAGGAGGTAAGCGCGTAAGTTAACAAATAATTCATACTCAGTAAAAACACGATAAATATGATCTAGTTTTTTCAGTCGCATCTACTGTCTGTTCGGTTGTATGTATGTATGTATGTCAGTGCGATAAATCAACAGTAGCCGTTTATGCGGCGTTTTTCCAGTTTCTTGCCGTATCGGACAGAATCGTTACACGTCGCAAACCTGCTCGACTTGCACGGAGAGATCGCGACACAGACAAAACACGTCCTTCATTCGATCTCCGTGATCTTTTGTGGCACCGTAACGGTCGTAAAAGTGACAAATTTTCTCGAACATTTGTCAAGCTGTTTGCACTTTTGAAGCCGTGACAGCAAAACACAATATCCCGTGCAAAAGCAGCTGGAAACATGTAAGATCGAAGACAAAAAGAAAACGCTATGACATATGAGTGTTTCAGAAAAGAAACTTTCCAAAAGACTGAGCCATGTTGTTGCGACGCATGGTACGGCTTTTACCTTTTTTTTTTTCACATCATGATTTTCTCAATATGAAATCCTTGATCAGTTTTTGACTTATTGTTAATAAAGTTGTCAAGAAAAATCATCTATAGCTTACATGATCGTTACTTCGGAATATTGAGAACATTTACGATCGGTTTTTTATTCACATGAGCATTTTCTTAACAAAATATAAAATTTCCAATTTTTAGAGTTTCTTTAAATATATATATACATATATATATATTTTTTTTTATATGTATAAACTTAGATATGTTTTAAAGATATGTTTTTTAGATGTGTTGAAAATTTTCTTGCGGAAAACCTCAAACAATTATGTTAATTATTCAAGACTGTTTCGTTATTTGTATCGAGACGACAAAAATACAATCGCGAGAATTTCGTAAAAAAAAGTCGGTTTTTTAGTAGAGGAAACAGTGACGGTAGTAAAACACGCGTGCACATCTATAGGATGTGCACGCGTCAGCAAGAGAAAAAATCTTGCCCAGAGCGAAGCGAGTCCCTTCTCGCTTATTACGTCCTTCCCCACCTATCCCTTCACTAGCCACTATCGATCACTTGGCCAGTTGAGCGGCAGCTTTTTTGTTCGTATAATCACGTTACGGCAGTGGCGTCAGATCGAAAACAACGTATGATAAATTGCATTCGTTTTTTTTTTTTTAATATCATTGTTATTAATCTTTAATTATGTCTCGTACTATGTTATGTAAAACATGTCTCGATAAAAAAAATGTTTCTTATTCACTGAAAGATAAATCTGGATTATGTTAACGATATAATTATGTTTACGTTGATATAGTTGGTTTTTAAATTACAAAGCTCAAAAAAAAAAAACCAAAGCAGTTGAAAGATATGAAAGTGAATAACAAAACTCGAATTACTTATTTATATTAAAGAAGACCTTGAATTAATGCGATTTATTCTCTGTACTATTGAAATAAGCGTTGATTTCAATCGCAAACATAAGATTCACACTCTAAAAAAAAACAACATCGTTGCCATTAGTATTTATATCTTATATAAAATTATGTAAATCTCCCGTGTGCACGTCGAGAAATATTCGCGGGAGAAAGTTCGAACACACGAATCAAAGATTTCGTAAGATGAAAAAAAACAAAAACATGTCAATAGGAAAAAAACGATGTTGTAATGAAGACAAGTTTCTGATTAGATTCATAAGCCTCACAGACAGTCCGTGCAAAAGTGAAAGAGAGAGAATATCAATCATCGAGATAGTTATATTTTTGAGCACGACATTGATAACCTTGTGTAAATGAAATATTTCATATGCGAACGTGCAGACCTCGCTGATCTCTCGCTCCGTTCCGCTTACCGATACTACGACTTGTTCTACGCGATTTCACACTGGCACGATTATTTTTCCTCACGATTTCGTAGTTTCCAAGTAGGTTATTTTCTTCCCGTGTGTCACGCGAAGACCGCTTGCGGTTTGCAAAGAAAATTTCTTCTCGGATGATGAAAGCTTCGCGGACCATCTCTCGACGAACGCTCTCTTGGATGCCCGCCGCTCTTACAAAATGAATGATCTTTCATTTTCGACCTTATATTTTAGAAACTGCCGCGCGTTATGTGTCTTAAAATATCTTTACAACAGAAGAGTAATTTATGATGATATATAACGAACGAGGCACTTCATAAATAATTAAAAATAACTTAAGAAAGATCAAGTCAATAAGTTCGAAACTCTAGATTTGCGCAATATAGTTTTGAGAAATCTTGAGAGCAAAATTTTCCATTCTTCTTACGAAATAGATCTTTATAAAGCAGATAGAACTATAGACTCTGTTCTACACTCTTAATTACGCGGGAATTACTGGTAGTCACGTATGCTTCATCTACGCACGAGAAATACTTCTCTCTCTCTCTATCTCTCTGTGTCTCTAGAAATCATCTATGTATGCGAAGAGATAGTGTCGAATCGTTAAAATAACACTAATGTTATAGCGCGACCTCATTTCGCTTGAATCGCTTATCGCATCCGAAATAAAACTCACACAAAAAAAAAAGAACGTATGTGTAGATTTTTATTTCACGGAAATGATTAATCAAAATTTCGATTAATATAATATCTAAGTATTCTGCTATTTAATAAAATTCGAGTACATATGATTGAAACACCAACCAGAAAATGTAAATTTTTGAAATCTTTGAGAGAATTAGAATAAATTAAAAAACAACAAACAACCGATACTTTTGTTACATAATGGAGCGAATAATAAAGTACTGTGTATTAATTCTCTTGGAAAAATAGTGCATAAATGCAATGTAATGACGCGAACAAAGAATCAGAGAGACGACACGCACAGGTTGCCTCTAAAAAAAAAAAAAAAAAATACCGTGTTGGAGCAGCTCCATCTCAATAGGCTTGAAAAAAAGCTTTGATCCTCGTCACGTTTGTGGCCTGAAATTGTTGCATCATTATCAAAAATTGCTCGCATACCGACGCACCAATCGAAAGTTATGCGAGAGAAAAAGAAAAAAAGACGGAAAGGAAAAAAATATAGTGAGTGAAAGACGAATTTCTCCCGAGAACACAAACGGAACGATGACAAACTATGTACATAATCACATACCGATGTTCTCACACACACACACACGCACGCAGTAATGTAAATAAGTTATAAATCCTTAGAATAAATTATCGGATAAACACACATCAATTTTATTCGGAAGCAATGCATAAAGAAAAAAAGAAAAAGTGGAACACTACTCTTGAAGTCATAAATAACTCGAAATAACAAGGACGCCTGAATTAATTCTAAATTAATGAAAATCGAGAGAGAATCAAGTAGTAGAAATAAATACGGATTATTGTGTAATTTGTTGTTACTGTAGATTTGATTTGGAATTTATTGTTGAAAACTTCACACATACGCGTGTACACACACGCGATCCAAGGGAAAAGAAAGAAAAAACGAGAAAGCAGGATGTCCAATAAAACACCTGCGAGTGCGACAAAGACGGGAGGGATCACGTGGCGCTTCGACGGAGACGGCGATAGAGGGCTGACAGCGAAGTGCGAGCAGGACGGAGCACCGCGATTAGACAGAGACATCGCAATGGACCCATACATTAAAAAAAGCAGGATGATTGCGTCAAGGCTCAACACACCCGTTGCTCTTTCTCTCTCCCCTTATCTGTCATTCTCTTTCTCTGTCTCTCTCTCTC
>QVNV01010571.1:0-12575 GCA_014825455.1 Pseudomyrmex pallidus | reverse complement strand
GTACTCAATATTACATCATATCGTGTATACTTTGTTATTTTTAATAATATAATTTGCATGTCACAATGTGCCCCGGTCTCCCCTACAAGAAAAGAAAAATCGATTCAGTCGATCGAGAGACAATTCGCGAAGAATTGCTGCGATTACACAAGTCGAGAGACAAATTTAATTGTAGATCGATCTATTGCTCGAAAGAGATCAAAGTGTTCGAGCACAGGCTTTGCTCGCTCTGCACGAACGATCTTGGCGCGACGGATAACGTTTCCGGAAGTAATTGTCAAACTACTCATTTGTTGTGAAATTACTCATTTGTCGCGTTTGCCTCCGCGCTTTCGCATTTACCTTGACACCGAGAAAGAAATAAAATGGAAAAACCGCTGTCCGATGGTCAACATCTTTTGAATCTCTTCGGCGAAACGTCATCCGTTGATCTCGGACTTTGGATCAGCCGCGACGATATTGGTAAGTCACGATCCACACCCATCTTTTGCTATCGCTTGTTGCGAATCAAGAAACAGAACCTACCACAATGTGAGCCAAAGTCTAACGATTCTTGACCCGCTTGCTCGCACGTGCGTGTGTGTGTTATATTCGAATGTCGCGTGTGCCGCAAAGCGACACACGTGGTTCTTCGCGCGCGATACACCTCTCGCCGCGCGATAATAGTCGCGACGGAACGTTTGCGCGTGATAAAGGAGCGGTTCGGCGCGCAAACGTCGTCGCGACGCGCCGCGCCGGGGCGGCGGCGGCGTGCCGGCACGGATATCGCGGGACTCTGCATCTCGCGGGGATGCAAATGTCGCCGATGATTCATGACCTATTATTATTATTAACAACGCGCCGGCTGAAGATTAAGACTGAAGATTAAGTCTTTAAGAGTCTTTGATCGGGAACGACCTTCGTGTTTCTCAAAAGCAATCGCAGAAAGATGTCCGCGGCGAATAGCAAAGTTTTTGTAAGATCTTACAATATTGAAAAAAAAAAAGAAAACAAAAAGAATTTTGCTAAATCATCCGCAACAAGTAATCGGGCGAATATCGTAAGCGATTATCGCGCGCGGAACAATGCGGCGGCGGCGGCGGCGGCGTCTCCCGTGAATTCGCGTCAGCTATACGTCACGTGGTTTTCTGTGTCATTCTGCGTCAGCGAATTAGAATTTTGATAGAACTGCGGTCGCGATACCGGCGCGGTTCTGGTCTGCTTGTGAGCGATTTCCGTTTTTTTTTTTTTTTTTTTTTTTTTTCATTTTCTTCCTGGGTGAACCTCAGTCAGTTTCATCGATCTCTTTCACTTGCCGACGTGAAAAAACGTCAGCGATAAGTACGGTTCTCGCAAAATTCGCGGCAGTCTCGAACGAGAAGCGCGAACGTGCTAATGAGCGAGTGAAATTTATGAACACACGGTGTATTACTCGGAGTCAAGGTCCGGTCGAGTTCCGCAACTGTATATTTCTTTGCTCTCGCGCTTACAGACCTCTGTAACTATCGCGTTACAAAACCGCGTGTATGCAAACACACGCACGATCCTTCGAACTTCTCTCGTTTACACGCGCGATCAAACCGTGTTACCCGACCGACGTTATATATCGCAACAGGTGCCGCGCGCGTCCGCACGTGGACGCGGCAAAGTACACGGATGATCCCGCTGACTCCGCTTGATCCAGCAAAACATTTGCGCACATGCTGTCATCCTTGCTCGTCTCTTTCTCAAGCGCGTTTCGAGGACGCGTTCTCATCGAGAAGATGGATATGAAAAGACGTAATATTTAAACGATCTTGACGGTCCTCGACAGTTCGTCGTGATCACGTATTCTGCCGTGTATATCATGTTGTTTGCAATAGAAATTCCTATTTGATAACATAATTACGCACTCGAGAGTCGAATTTCGGAAGTCAGTGCGCAAAGAACTTGTAAAAATTGATGAAAAACTTTCTATAATCTATATGAACATTATTATATTTAATAAAAATAACCTGTCTGTAAATCTTATTGCATCTTTAAAGCTTCGCAGAAATAATACGATTATAAGAAACAATAGTAAGAAAGAAACAACAAAAATAAAGATTATATCTTTAATTTGCATTAACCGTACGACTTTTTTTATGACTTTTTTATAGGACAGTTTTTCGTTGTACATGTCGAAGAGAGTAGATTGATAAAAGATACATCCTTGCCGCGCTGTTACAGTGGCTTGCCGGAAATTGCGAAAAATCATCTTTTTTGAAACCAAAATTAATCCAAAACGAAAGTTTTATCTTTCTTTGCGCGCCCCGGTGAATATTCGACAATCGTTGCGTCAATCATAAAGCATCCTATCATTTTTCTAAGAAACTGCAGTCGACGGTAACTTTGCATCGCAAAGCGGACACGTTGTTTGCTCAACATTGCTTGTACAATTTTTTTTTTAAGGACGTGTGTCGCGAGAAAAAAATGCTGCGTAAAATAACAGAGAGATGCTTTACTAACTCGAGAGACGATCCGTCCGTGTTTATATCGCATAAGCAAATTTGTGTAAAAATAATTCTGAATCAACATATTTCATATTTCTTATGTAATTTAAAAAAAAAAACAAAAAAACACACATTACAAGCAAGTGTAACTTCATATCAGCAAAAGAGTTATAAATATAAATTTATGACTCTTATGTAAGTGTAAATGCGAATCGCTGGGAAAAAATTTCGCTTCTCAGTCGTAAAATAATCTTTTCTTGCAATTATACGTTGTATTAAAATGTGAAAAAGATAATATGTGTATCGAAAAACAAAACAAAAAAATGATTTCCCGAGATAAAATTAATTCTGAGAAATAGTCGCGCGGATAATTGCTTGTGCGTGGATTACCTTAGATAAAAGATTGAAACTGACGTGTGCCACGTCAAGCTCACAAAATTCGCAACGCTCCGAATACTTTCGCCATACGTCGACGCAGCCGCGCGCAAGACGTAGAAGGAAAATGCAGCGAATTATCGCGAGTTTTTCTTGCGCGTAATACATTCGCAGCTGGCTCGAGTGTCTTTTTCATACTCTTCCGGTTACGTCTCGTAACCCCCCGACAACAGAGAAAATTCCTCTGCAAATAAAAATCAAATCCTGCACAGCCTGGTGGTGTGTAATCGCGTCCCGCTCGGAAATTCGCTCTCGCGCGCGGACACGACACAATTCCTCGAAGCGCAGTTAATTGCGATATCGTAATTAACATTTGAATTATATTATCTTCCCTCCTCTATTTCTCGCGATCTGCATGCCGTGTGTGTGCTTTCACTCGGCCATCGCTTTCGCTACAATTAACCGAACGTTGCTACATAATGACAGGATAAATCTCAGTGTTTCTCTTGGAAATAGCAAAGAAATTTCTCGATTCCCCACATATTCGCGCCTATATAATTCTCGCTTATTGCGCTTATTGCCTCATAGCGTCAGGATTTGTAAGAAAAAAAAACCACTTATTATGCTCTTGACTTCTGCCTTTTTAATACGCCGCTTCGTGTGCGCGAAGTCTCGCAGCCGCTCTCCTCGGGAAGAGAGAGAAGAGATTTGTTCTTCCTGTTCTCTCGTCCTCTCTGACGCGAGAGCGTCTCTTTCGTCGCCGAATGAACCGGCCTCTCCTCTTTTCTTCAGGTGTCCAATTGATCTCTACGAACTTAATCCAGCGCGACCGCGATTGCAACAGCCGCGTCGCCATCGCGTGCGTGTTCTTATTATATTACACAATCGCCTCTCTCTTTTCTCTCTCTCTCTCTCTCTCTCTCTCTCTCTCTCTCTCTCCCTTTCTTTCTTTTCTTTTTGTGAATCGAATAGTAACAATATTCTTTATGATTTTCTAACGAGCAAATCAATCCACTGTTATTTTCCTTCTTTTTTTCTCTCCTCGTCTTTATGAACGCGAACGTAACGTGCGTTCATACGTCATAATGACATCGCAAATCGATTTGCATGGTATTAATTACTTATGCATGCTCTCCACACGGGTAATGATTAAAGCAGCGCGCAGCGATTTGAGCGTCGTCGAGACTTTTTAACTTTTTGTAGATTTTCGACGGCCGCGCACAGGCATATTGCGTTTGCGTAGACTGTTAGCGCAGAATTAGCATAGGCAAACAGCGGTAATAAAGACAGGACACGCTTGAAAAGAAGAGAAGAGAGATGTAATTATCATTCTCCCGGCACCAATTTCAAATCGTCTTCCTGATTCGAAACCGACGTCAAGTCGCTCGATGTCAAACGGGAAACGAGTTACAAGCGATTAATTTCCGATGTTTGTCTATTGATTACTTTTCCAATACACGTCGATAACACACGAACCGGTTAATCCTTCCGTCCACCCTCCCCAGCTCGAATTATCTCTCCACGAGCAACGCGTAATCTCGAACAAATAACACGTTAACGACATTTGTTAGGTCTTGTAAAAATTTGTATTATTTTTGCGACGGCAATTTTGAATTACAAAGAAGACTCGCGCTGCGAATGGTTTACAAAAGGCTGGTGTTTTGCCATCATCTCGAGACGAAGAAGCTCGTATATATGATTGCGCGCATGACACATATGCGATATGCCATTATCGAACGAATGACACGTCTCAAAATATCTATGCGCTTGTTCACAAAAAATTATCAGCACACATACGTCATAGCACAAGCGTTTTTATTTATTTTTAGCCTTTCATTGAAAAAAAAAACACACAACCTATTTGTGATTGAGCACATTTTTCACCTTATAATTTTATTAATTATTCATGTGTAATGATTGTCGTTCGTTGAAACAAGTCCGGGCAAAAAAACGCGCTCTCGACTATGATTATGTTATGTAAAGTCCGGAGGGGGACAAACAAATATTGTAAAAACCCGACGGTAATCACTTGCCATGTAGAAGAATATACTTTTCTTTTTTTTAACGTAACGCACTCAAAAAATACCACTACGTGAAAATTATAATCTACTTGACTTTTTTTTTCTTTTTACCCGCAAGCGAACAAGTCACCATCTCGCTATTAATTATCATTCGTAATCTCGATCGGACGAAATATCTTAATGAGAATTTTTTTTCGGTAATCTCGACCTTGATATGTGATCGATTTGAAAAATTTCCAGGAATCAAAGGAATTAACATTCTCACACACAGAGTTTCACACAACGACGAGAGTGTTGCCGGACTTTCCCGCCAAAAGTATCCCGATAAAATTCCAAACACGGAAAAGATTTCTTTTTTTTTTTTTTAACAGTTTGAAGAAGCAATATATCGAAACTGAAAGATATTTCAAAATCAGAATAGATAAGCAATGTCAAGTGGATTACGGAATATCAGATATTTGCAATCAATCAGGTAAATACCACACTTAAAATCCAAATCTTCCACTTCTTTTTGTTACGTTTTTGCTATCATTTACATGCCGTACTGGCGCGCCAATCACGCACTCTCGCATGCACGCACGTATTATTAGGTTCGGTGCGACAATTCACGGCGCCACTCGCAGCACGAAGTACATGCACGTGCAGTGAAGCATGTAACATTTTACCGACCGGCTTATTTGCAACTGATACGGCTCGGTTTTATCGCGCGAGAATTTATTTATAAAAAACTACTATTTTTAAATACGAATTTAAAATATTCGTCATATTATCCGGTGTTTTATCTTACAGTAGTATATTTTAATTTTACTCGCATTGATAGTGTCAAGTACCAAAAGATATTTCAGAACGAATGGATACGCGGTATGCGGCAGCAAAACGCCGATTAATAGGCTTCCGGTCGACAAGCTCTGAAACAAATCGTCTTTATAAATAGATCAATAGATTAGCAAACGTTAACATCTAGACCATTAATTAAATTACAAAAAAAAAAAAAAACTGAACCTATTAAATTAAAATTAGCATTCCACGAAACACAGAAATAGATTCGAGAGAGAAAAAAAACGATCTGTCTCTTAACAATATCTTTAAAGTAATTTTTTTTAATGCGATTTTTCTGATTTGTTAAGTAACTAATTTCACGAAAAAAAAATTAATAAAACTTTGTACGCTCGTAAATTTTGAAACAATTTTTTTTCTCTTTTCCATCGTTTTTAAAACTGAGATGTAACCGTGACTAGGGCTGTAAGAAACACAAACACACCGCTGCTTGTGTACGTCCACATTGCGTCGTCGCTGACGATAACACGGCGACATGTCAAGTATAGCACGATAAGAGTCTCTTCTCTTTTCCATTGCAGAGATTTTTAAATGCGCGTCTTCTTTCCGCCACAGAGCTGTCGAAGACTTGTGTAGCTCTCCTAGCTGTTTATTTTGCCGTCTCTCGTTGGTTTTCTCTCGGTATCCACGGTAAAATTTAAGTAGGTAAGTATTTCAACCTCGTAGAAAAAAAAGATGTTGAGTTTAAAAATCATCACGAGTAAAATCGAAAATCACTTTTGCACTTTTGTAGATCAGAAGTGATATACATTTCAAACGTTTATACTTGGAAAATTTACGGAAGATTTAAACTTCATTTTTGAAAAAAGAAAACATCTCTAAATACTTAGTTATTTGAGATAAGAAAAAAGAGATAAGAAAACAAGCCTATATGGTTTTTGAAATACAAAAAAAAAAAAATTTATAAGCCGGGTCATAAAACAGATAAAACTTATCATTTTAAGTATTTATTTTCCGATATTTCACAGTTCGAGAGTTTATATTTTGTTATTCGGACTTTTATGTGTGAAATGTTTTTATATCTTTCCAACTCAGATAATATAAAAAAAAGCTAAGGAATTTTTCCTTACGTTGATATATTACAGATAATATGTATATACACAAAACTTGATATTCTAAAAAGGATCAGTGTGAGTAGCTGAGCCACGCTTAATTAATCCAAAGACTGTCGATATATAACCGGTCTATTCAACAGCGCACAGTCGCACACGGATGCGGAATGTCACGCGAAAACGCAAGTCACGTTTAGGTCATGGCACAATTAGATCGAACGCAAGCCAGCGGCCTGTGTGTGTATCACGCGCGCAAAGCTTCCTTCAGGAATTGTCACTTCTAATTGACAACGAAAAGTTTAAAGCGCAGAGAAAAACATTTTTAATTATTAAAAGTATTGTTATTAGTTAATTTATGTTTATACATTAAATATACCACATAAAAATACACATGTCATTTCATATTGCAATTCTAGTTGAGTTTTTGTATTTGTATCCAGTTTTGACGTTTTGCAGATTTCATTTTAAACACACACACACACACACACACATAATTGTTGCTTTATGTCTTCCGTATATTGTAAAATATTTGAGAGAAATTAGTGTATTGTAAAAATATTGTGATCGAGACAAGAAATGATGTAATTTAATGGTGTTTAAAAAAGTTTGATTTGGTTTTTTTTTTTTTTTTTACTGACTCACGAACATCATCGTCTATCACGTGTTTGCTTGACTTTAGTGGTCCAGCGCATTGGAGCGCTCTCGATGTGACAAGATCGTGGTTTGAAAATTGTTTTTATTGTATAAGGTGCAATTTCAGCACTATTTTGTATCAAAATTTTTTCTTTGACAGTTAAATTAAAAAAAAAACAAAAAACAACCGCATTAAAACTGAGGTCATAGTTAATTTTTGTTCCTTCCAGATAGCGGCGATGAGTATTGATAAAGTGTCGACTGTGTCTTTATGTACAATTGCAGTACTGCATATATAATACTTATATGTAATACTCGTTAAGTGACGAATTCTATTAATGTTCACATTTAGCTTATCACTTTATTAGACTTGAGTAATACCGGCGCGAGAGAACACACGCTATTACATAAAATATACAATCTATAAATAAACAGACCCAAGTGGACTTGCTTATGCAGAAAAGAGAATATTTTTGTGTCTTTGAATTTTTGGCAATTGATGAAACCGCCTTGAAAGAACTTCTTGTTTTGTTACAAATTCATATAACGCGCATCGGAAATTAAGAATGTGGCTATATGAAAGCGTGACAACACGCATATAATGGAGGTTCATAAAGAATAAATCCTAAACATTGTCACAATTGGAAAATGATACGTATCCCCTTACGATCTTCCACTCGCAGATATATCAACGCGGAGCGCGATGCATGTGACAAAAAGAGAAGTAAGAGGAAGAACGTGAACACGCACCTGCCAGGCCCATCGTGAGAGTTAACTCTGCAAGATTGATCTCCCTGTCGATTCTCTCGATCTCGACGAAACCGCCACTCTCTCTCTCTCTCGAAACACTCGATCACTATCGCGACACTGCGACGTTATTTACTTTCGTCGTCGTTGGATTTAATCGTCGCGCCGCGTGAAATTCGAGAGATCGATTCGCGCGCGAGTGTCTGTTTCTCTCCCGACGACTAAAACGCGCAACGACAGCTCTCTTATCTTTCTCTTCCTCTGTCTCTGTCTTCCTTTCTCCTCAGATTCTTAGCGGATCTTTCGTAAGGTGTTTATTATACGAGACCACGAAAGTAGTAGTCATCGTCGCGTTGAATGACATTCTTTATTATCTGCTCCTTTGGGAGACGAGACGAAATTGGCACGAGATCGAAAAACCCGGAGGACGATCGCAGCGACGACGACGACGACGACGACGACGACGACGTGGTTGGTGCACACGACGGCGATGACAATCAACGACGACGTTAATGACCTTCGCCAGACACCACGACGACGGTCCGGTGACGACTGGCAAACAGCTGTAAACGTACGCACGTTTTGCCGCTGTACTGCGCCGCCACTCGTAGTGTGGTGGGAGATAACAGGCCTCGGAATATGTTGAGCTAGTGATAGTGTGTTGCATCGCACAAACCTCGGATATTTCGAAAAGATATTTATGGATGCTTTTATCCTACTACAATCTACTCCTTTTTTTTTTTTATTACAATGGAACTCGAATGGAGATGTACACTCTCTGGTATAAATATAAATTGCAAAAAAAGAGATAGAAGAAACGGCAAAACAATTTTTTTCTCTCGTTAACGCTACAGAAATAAAATATAAAATAATAAAAATTAAATTATGTATATTTTATTTCAACCCTTCACACACGGACAGACCTCAGAAATGACCTACGAGTTGGACTAACTGTGAAACCACGCGACTTTTTTTTTTTTTTTTTTTTTTTTTTTTTTTTTTAATTAAAAGTGAACGATTCTGCATCGATAAAAAAAATAAATTTCTAGTAGTTATTATACTTAATACACTTTTTTAGCAAGTCTGTCCGTAAAGGGTTAATAAATAAATATTAAAATATCTGTCTCTGAAAGAACGCGCAGCAAGAAAAAAATAAGATTAAAATTACAAATTTGGTTTGAAAAATGGATGAGTTAAATCCAAAAGTGTGTGCCATTACCATTAAACACGAATAGTGTTGTAACTTTGTAAAAGACTGATTGAAAATTTTCTAAACCCTATAACTGAAAAACATAACTCTGAAGCGATATATTGTTTGCACACACACACGCACTCTTTAACAACTTTTATATTTCCATCTAAATAAGCGCTAGCCGATAACTTTGATACTCGCGCTATAATAAATAAAACAAAAGAAAACCAGCTCGTTACAAATGTAAATCGAAAGTTTTTTTTCTGTCCTTGCGTCAACGAGAGAAAAAAAGAAAATTTTTCTTCACTGACCTTTTCGACGGTAATTGATCATGAGAGAGAGAGAGAGAGAGAGAGAGAGAGAGAGAGAGAGAGATTAAATGGGTCGAATGACGTTGCGTCATTACGTTTTAGGAACTGACCCCTCCAATGCGCGAAAATCGCATCGTTCATTTTTGCAAGAGACTACGTAATCGACGGGGAACGGACTGTAAATATAGAAAGTAGGAGAACTACTTGTCGAAAATATAGCATCTCACACACAATTTATATATCTCTCTCTTATTCACGGATTATACAACACATATCGTATTCAATTCTGAGATAATGCCAAAAGCCACTATCATTTAGCATTAATGATATACTTATTTGCAATAGGAAAAAACGCTCTCAAGGACACGTACAAAGCGAGACAAGATTATATACGAGTGTTGCTTGAGATTTTTTCAATTCAGACGCAAAAATTGTCGAGAAAGAAAAACAATTGCCTTTCGAGATTCTTATTAAAATTGTTTTTCAAATCGAAGTAGCGCGCATCACAGACGTAAGATTCTAATGTGATCTCTCGAAATACGTGTTCTCCCTTCGAGATTAATTTCTTCGACATTTCTCATATGAAAATGATACGCAACAATGTCGGTGTCGATCACGCCGTCTTACTTCTGTCGCGTCAGTTTCGATGTGTGTGCGAAAACAGACAAGACCGTGTGACAAAGAATGTGCCGAGATTGTTCGCGGTTTTTGCGCAAAACAGGGAGCGGAGTCAAACGCGCGCCGGAGAGAAACATGACATGTGTAACAAAGCTGTCCGGGTGGACACACGCAGAAGTGAGTCAGTTCCTCGCGATAAACGCGATCTGCGAGTGCTCCTGTTCCCGACCGGGAACAATGAGACAGCGATGAAAGTGATTCATGCATCTCATTTTCCGTGCTTGTTCCTTGCCACGAACAAACACGGGGTGCGTATCGAGAGATTCGCGCGCGATGCGAATGCATTGTTCGAATCCGTTGGAGGTGAAAAGTGCGCGACGAAACGCGCGAGGACGATTGTCTGCAAATAATCAACGAGAACAAAAAACTATCTTCATGATTTAATTGCGATATTTTTAAGCGCGTCTCCCTACTTACTTTTTTCTCTTGCGTATTTGAAATTATTATTTGTCGCAAATGTACGCGATGTATACGTAGATCGGTAACACAACTGAGGCACTGGGTTAAACATGTGACGCGACATGTTGCAGCAACATATCACCGCCAGAGATTTCAGTTTAAGTTCTCTTTACTTTCTTTTTCCGATAACGAAGATGATTGTTGTGATTATGATTGTCAATGATGATTCGCGATATCAGATAAGGAGTTATCTCAATGTATTAGTTTTCTATTTTCAATATATACATGTTACTTTCATTTCGGATTATATCCGAACGTAAATGTCGCGCGAAAAAAAAAAACAGTGAAATATTACAACAACTCAGGAAGTGACGCGCGTGATTCCAAACGATTTTCAACCACGACGCGTAATTTGTATTCAACCAATTGAATTTGTAAACGGGAAGGAAATTTCGAACACGTCTTGTTGCGAAAAAATTTTGCATAAACCAGAATATTCGTATTTAATTAAGATAAACTTTTCAATCAGAGCTTTTACGCAGACCGAGCTTTTCCAAAACATCCATCGGTGATACTCCGGGGCATTTATCGACTTACATCTTATCGCGATATTCCATTGCGCAACTCGAGCAACATAATTCAAATTGTAGCATTGCTTGCAACACATGTGCTCGTTGCTTTTCAAAAACAAACATAATTCACGCGTAAACATTTTTGTGAAGCTGGTTTTAAATAATTGAATACAAAATGTCAAAACGCGGTGTCTCTTGTTAGAACAAGAAAAACTGTGCGCGTTTCATATAAATATCAACTTGAAACATTTCTTTAAAAAAATATTCATTCACTCTTCGATATGCAACGTTCGCGTTTCATCACTTCGTCCTTCCATTTTAAATCTAGCAACGTCGAAATGCTGTGGATTTCGGGATTTATGTATTTTACAGTCGTTTATCACACACAAAAGTGACACGACGAGATGACGAGTGAAAACGAGATATTTTTAATCTTCCTCTGATAATGCGCCACGTTGAGATAACATGTAGATTAATATCTCACTTGTAACTGGTTCTTCGTCTGATGTTACGAAAACGAAAAACAACACAACACGCACCTTTTTTTTTTTCATCACAATCTCGCTCTCAAACTTCCCGTGTTTTTTGGGGGGAAAAAATCGCACTTACCGAGAAATAGATTATACTCTTGATACAACTCGTCGAAAGCGGCGTCGATGTCGCTATCTTTAATGCCAACCTCGTTAACTACCTCGTCAGGAATCCTCATCGCGACAGTCATTCTGAAGACAGTCAGTTCATAGAAGACAATACACGCTCCGATCTCGGGAAACGCGCTGGCAGTAATGACGGGTCAAGATTTTTCATTTCGGATACATAGCCGGGGAAAATCAGCAGTGGAGGGACTCGGAGAAGTGCAGGAGTCGTGTAGTCTCGAGACTGATAATCTAATCTTTGCACTTCACTGATCTTAACTCTCTTAAACACTTATGTACGTACAACGCAGCGCTACACGTACGCTCACAGGACGACTACGGGAGAGAGAAGACCGATAAGGTGAATGAGAGAAGCATTTTCAGTCGTTAGCCGTAAAACACTGAGAGGCAATTGAATGAGAAACGAAAGAAAGAAGAATGGGGGCGCGGGTCATCCGGCGGGACATCCGGCGGAAGAAAACCAAAAAATTGGAAAAGACCAAGTTTCTATTTTCACATTTTTTCAGAACACACGTACGTACGTATGTACTTAAGCAGTAAAAAGTGATCAAACAACATTGCGATTAGGGGAGCTGGGGGGAATTGGCACCTACTAAGGGAAATTGCAAATAAAACTATTGTTTTTCTTAAGTAACTTTATCTAAACATCTTA
>QVNV01010570.1:0-13843 GCA_014825455.1 Pseudomyrmex pallidus | reverse complement strand
TCGAACGTTGTTTTTTGACAAAATGATTTTTTCACATCGAAATTTAATGCGAATCAAGTCTCTTTCTGACATTGCGCGCAAAAAATGTTTATTCTGTTAAAGTCATTTATTAGAATAATTAAAGTGATTAAAATAATTAAAGTGATTTTGCATCTCGTTTGGAACTTATGAAATAAAATGTGCCTCTTGCGCACACAAGTGTGTGTTGGAGTGAAATTGACGTCTGGAAATATCTTGAGAACCGGTAGAGTGAATATTTAGCGGTCGTCACACAGTCGAAATCGGTAGAATTCCCCATATAGGCACTTCAACGAATATATTGCTCTCTTAGTGGATACGTACACGAAGCAATCTTCCAAAGTAGACACTTGCTGGCCTACCATATCCTACCGGCGCGCGGCGTTTTCTCATGGATTCGTTTAAATATCCCATGGGTCCATTTACTTCGGAACATCTACAAGCACTCAGCGCACATTTTGCGGTGGCTATTTGATTATATCGCCTTGTGTGCCGTTCATTTGAAGTTTTATCAAATGTGACGATATATTCATTCATTCACACACACACACACAAATATACTCATATAAAATCTTTGCATAAAATTGATTTGTTTTTAACCGGAAAAAGAGGTAAAACATCTCGAAACGACATTTGTCTTTTATAAATACTTTACGTTATTCGCGGTGATAAGATACACAATAGACACACCAAAGATTATGCATACAAAGAGAGAGAGAGAGAGAGAAAGAGAGAGTCATACCAAACAGGTTACGAAGCAGTGGATTACGCGAATCACACGTTCATGTCATGCGTGCAATGCAATCCGAGCACCTGCGCACATCCGAGTGCACACGCATATACGTGCGATCATGCGACCGCGCACAAGACCGAAATAGGAATAAATCGATCGAACGTGGTAATCGAGCCGCGCGCGGCAGTAAAATTCGATTTTGGGAAACTAGGCGCGATAAAATATAGACGTTGCTTATTTATGAGGTAAACTCAAATCAAAATTCGAATAAGAATTATTGTCGCGCGAGCAAATAATTTTATGAATAAATCTTAGAGGATTTGTTTGTGATTGGAATAGAATTAATTGCGAATGATTGCGATGCGTCAATTAGAATTTATTAATTAGAATTATCACGACGTGTAAACGTTGTTTCATAATTACTACACGCATGTAATTTCATTAATCTCTCTAATGGTATTGATTTTTTTTTTTTTTTTTTTTAAATAAACTGCATGTTCTCTCTTTGAATTTTCGACACGTCGATAGAGTTGCCCGTGCCTCGATCCTCGAGTTGAAGGATCAGAGTCATGGTGATTCAGCTGTTTCTTGCCCCTACGATCGGCTTGGTTGACGCTTACCAAACCGGTCCTGCAACGGGTACTGGACCATCAGTGAGGAATGGTAAAAAGAGAAGGAAGGATCTTCGAACTTTGCCTGACGTCACCTTCGAGGTCAATGTCGCCTCCTTGAATCGGTACAAGAACTCGCATAACCGTTCGTGCGATAATAATCGAATTCCTTTTACAGCGAGAGAACCTGCAGCTTTAAAAAAAATGTGAAACGCGCGATTCTTCTTCATAATATACACAGAGAGTTGTAAATAAATAGAGAAAATATACAGAGAGAAAGAGAGAAAGCTGTAAATTACAGGCTATACAAATTATAGATTTTTAATTAAAATAATTACACACGATCGAAGTAATATTTTTCACGACTATTATTTTTGTTTTAATTGCAACGAGACGGAAGGATTTTGCACGTATTTAGAAAATTGAAATCGCACATAATCGTCTGCATTCTTTCGAGGTGTAATTTGACGTTAATCAAATCACAACGACGTAAGATAATTTTACGCTTTTCCGACGCGCAGTTTTTGTATAAAAACTTTCTCTCGCTGATTTTTTTTTTTTTTATAATACTAAGATTTTTCTCCGGCTTGACAAGCCCTTTGATCCGAGAATGAGCATATCGGGAAAAGTTCGTTGTCCTACTTTCAACCCTCTCTCCCGTGATACTACGCCTCTCTGATTCACCCCCACCCTTCCGACTCCAATCCTCCCCGCGAGCGGAGAGGGATACAACGGGAGGGAAAGAGCGCGAGAAACCACCTCCACGATCAATACGGTAATGACGCCCGCGCCAGGATGTTACCATGCTAAGCGTTTTGCTGTTTTATACCCGCGATTATGCCGCGTCCTTCGGGCTCCGACTCATTTCGAATCATGACAGGCGTCTCTTTATCAGTAAATTCTTCTCTTCCTTCTCCTATCTTTTATTTTCTTGAGCTCTACCCAGCGATGACACATTCCGTGTCTGCGAAAATTGACACGTAGCGCCGCGAACGAATCCAAATCAATTACCTTACGTGTGAAAGATCGATCAGATAATTGAGATTGAGAATTTTGCTGTTCACACCTCTCTTTTTCTATACACACGTGTAGCGAAAAGCAATATTATACCATCGTTGACTTGGCCACAAAGAATAAAACCAGCAGCGGCACTTTTTTTCGTGAGGATTTGTGCCACAGGATAAAATAACGTCGATCGAACTTTATCCCCGGAAAATTGGTCCGGTAAAAAACTGCTACCTGATCAACATCCACGACGAGCTGACGTTAAGTCTACCTTCCCTTCTCTCCTCCTCCTCCTTTCTTTCTTTCCTCCTTTCTCTCGGAGCTAGACAGCCATAAGTTCGCCGGTGTGCTACGGGGGCGTGCGATAAAGCGTTTCCTTTCTATGAGCAATGAGGCGAAAAATTGCTCACCCCTCTCCCACCCTCTCGCGCTCGTCGTCGAGACCGGTTGGTCGAAATTATCTACGTCGTTCTAGTCCCCTCATGTACGATTTTTTCCAATATCTCGTTTATATTATCATCTCGTTACCACCCCTCCCCCTCCCCCCCCACCCTTGTGCGCAGAGAGCGATTTCGTCTCGTTATAAAATTCTCTCGCTCGGACGACGTGATGTATCGTTACACAAACTATCTGATAATGCGAAACATTTTCGTTTCTGGCGTGTTTTGCGTTCGCGTCATGCGAAAAAGATGTATAATGGAGAACGGGAACGTAATCTAGATTGATATTCTCTCCGTTAATTAAAAGTGTAACAAACCGTAATATTAAATGCGCACGAAACCCGCGCGCGCCATTACGCCGCTCATTGTTCTGAGCAGCGCGTTTATATACTTTCCTTGCAAAGCGTTTTTTGTTTTTCACATGTGTTTTATATATATGAACTTTAAAAATGTGAATAACGTATGTGTGCGTGTGTGTGTGTGTTACGAAATCGTCGATAGGGAGATTTGACGATGATATTTCTTGCACGTGCTGTATATAATCGTTTCGTGTCGAGAAGGTCAGGGTCACGAGAAACAAAGTCAAAGTAGTTGAGAATATCGTAGCGCGCGCGCGGGGTTGCCGATTAATTTTCTGGTGGCTCTGTGGCGTTTATATCGTCTCACTGGCGGGCAACTCGCAGCAGCGAGAGAGAACCGCGCCACCCAATAGAGGGAGGGGGTTTCTCTTCGGGAGCGTAGAGGACGACGAGGGTGATTAGCAAAGTCCGCATGCGCCGTCTCTCTGGCGTCTCTCTTGTAGCAGCAGCAGCAGCGGCGGCGGCAACTAGCAGCAGCAGCAGCTAAGACCGGGGGCGACCCAAACCCCCCGTTTACGCGAGCAAGGGGGGGATGACCGAGGAGGGGACCGTCGCGGGGGGACGGAGGAGAGACGCGAGGGGAAGAGGAAGCAAATTAATACGGGCGAGCAAGAGGGTCCAGCTAACGAACGAACCGACGCCAAGTCTAGTGCCGACCAGCGCCGCGACGCCTCGCAAGCCTCTCTCACCCTGTCTCGTCTCGTCTCTTCTCTTCTGTACGTTATCCAGCAACAGGGTGACCGTTTTCCCTTTTTTTTTTGTCTTCTTTTTTTTTGACGAGCACGGCTCGTCTTGATTTCACATATTTCGACGAACGACGACTGATTGGATCTCCAATGGATGGGGGTGTATGCGTCAAGTGAGCAGTGTGAGCTCCGCAGATCGATAAACCGATCGAGGTTTTTAACGCGAGCCGCGTTGTTTCCTAATATTCAAGCGCGATTCCTTTCGCGGCGGTGAAGTGTGATGCTGCTCTCTTCGCGATGACACCGGCCATGACAGTGAAGGATGGGGTTCTTTTTCGTCTTTCTTTCATACCGCGCTCGTCCGCACGAAACGTGCACGTACGTATCGTGCAGAGAAAGAGAGAGAGAGAGAGGGAGAGAGAGAGAGAGAGAGTAACGATTTTTTAAATTTAATTGAATTTCGCTTATCCGAGTTATATATATCCGCGGTTCGATTTGCATTTGTTGGAGATAAGTTGGAGATAAGATTTTTTCGATATTTTTGTCTTGCTTTATGGTGGTGAAAAAAAAACGCAAAGGTGTTATACGAAGCTGCTTGTTAGACACTAACGATTCCCCGGTTCGTTTTATTTCCCGTGTTAAAAATTAATAATCACGAAATCATTCACGTTGTTTGTAACAGCGCGGTTGTCCGTTTTATTACATGTATTTCGAGGGAAACAGGATATAATATTTCACGTGTGTAACAAAAAAGCTGTAACAAAATCTGATTTAACGTTCTTTCTTTATATTGTAAATTGTTACATAACACTGCTTTTAAGACACATCGCGGTGTAACATGCGCGTGTATAATTGGTCGGAGGAAATGGTAATAACCCAAGAGAGCATTTAGTTAGCACAGTGTTAATTAGTCTTCACCTCGATAGTGTGATTAAACGTGGGCTGCCCATTTCAGTGGCTTAGCTCCGCCCCGAACGGCGTATTTTTTTTCCCGTGCACTGCCATTTTACCATTTTATGCCTCCCAAGATCGCAATCCACGCTAATTTATGTGCGGTCAAACGAAGACTCCCATCGTGAACAAAAAAGAATAGCGTGATAATTACGACGTGCCGGTTACGTAGCTGAAAATAATTAAGCGCGTCGACTGTGAACGCAACATTGTTTCAAATTCATTTCTTAACCGTACAATTTTAGTTTTGTTTTTTTTTTTGGTTTTTTTTTAGGGGAGGAGGAGGATAGCGTGTTTTTCAATTAATCGGTTTCGTGTATCGCGCTATATATATGTACACATCGTTCGTGAATGTTGTATTTTCAAAGCACGTGTTGTTTGGCACACACTTGTACTCTGTAATGTGTTGAAAAAATTGTCATCTGGTCTCTATTTGTAAACTTCCATTTCGCGGCGATTCCGCGCCATGTTTTCACGTGTGACGCATTTCCATTAAGCTCTTTGTGTGTGTGTGTGTATATATATTGTAAAAAATATATATGCAACGCTTTGTACGCAGTGATCGGAGAGCATGCATTCTTGCGATAGATTAATAATGCGCGTCTGTATTAGATAAATAAATTAACATCGAGACGTTTTGTGTTGAACAATTTGTTTTTAACTTCCTGTTGTATGCATATGTGTTTTTTAACTGAAGCAGAAAAAAATCTCTGAGAGAATTGCGAAATTATATTCATTTGTCAAACGATATTGAGACGCCAGCTGCGCGTATCGTCAATTTTCATAAAACATTTGCGACATATGTATTGCATATCTGAAATCAATTATAAAAATATAAGTATGGTATTTGTTTTAAAAATAATAATCTTACGCGGCAAGAGAGTCCCCATTAAGATCCAAAGGTCTTCGCGCTCTGCGGAGACACACACGTACGACACGGTCCCCATAGTCCCATTTTAATTAAACGAAATTCCGCGTGCAACAAAGGGCGGCAAGCCAGCCGGATAATTCGAAAGGGCAGATACGTGCTTCCTGGTTGGTCGAGTTTATAGACGCGGGTGGTGGCGGTCGCCGGAGGAAGAGGAGAGCGGCGGGGAACGGAAGCGATTCTCTAGGGTTTCCCCGGGGTAACTAGGCGCTAGAGAGAGATGGTAACGGAAAGAAAAGAACAGAGAGAGATAGAAAGAGAGAGAGAGAGAGAGAGAAAGGCAGAATGCGAGAAAGAGCGAGAGCGAAAGAAAGGGGAGAAGAAGAATGTGAGCGAAACCAAGAGGGACAGGAGTGAGAGGGAGAGGCTGGAGTGGGATCGATAAAGGGAGTGTCGGCATGAGAATGGGACAGAAGAAACGCGCCGCGTTCGGGTGGCGAGAGCCACCCGAAAGACGATTTTAAGCGGGTCAGCGCTGTCGAAAAATCGACCGCGTGAAAAGATTTCGAGAACGAAATTTGGCGGAGAAACATCGAGATAAATTAGTCTCAAATGAAGAATTCTTCTGGCACATGCAACTCTTACACTTTTATCAATGTTGGGAGTTGCGATTTATCTTGTTTTAATTAATAAAAGTTTTTCCTTCCTAGAATGAAGTAAATAAAGAAAATTAGGATTTCCTATCAATTATTTAACGAGCTGTTTCTTTTTTCGGAACACGAACGAACGAGCGAGATAAAACGAAGACAGCGATAACGCGTTGATTTGACTTATTCGCTGTGAAACGCAAAACGTCGCGCGCCGCAATTTTACGGACAATTCTATTCGCGATAATTGAGATCGCGCGAGAGAGAAATCGAGATCGCGTGGGGACGTACGTACGTGCATAAGTAACGACGCGGCCGTTTTGTAATTATTGCCGCGGCCGTTTCGTTGCGCGATTATTATTGCTGTATTATTGCGCCATCGTCTGCGCGTTAGTGCCGCCTATTCGCCATTAACCACCCCGCCATTTGTTAACGTCCCGCGGATAAATTTATCGTACTTTAGCGCGAAGCATATACTTTCCGCGATGCCTCCTAATGCCCGTTTCTCCTTCTATCCTCCGGCAAGTAATGGACGACCGCTGAATATCGGCGGTCAAGACGGATCGCCCGGTCTTCTTCTGACAGTGGCGTCGTTGAGAGACTTTTTTTATACGGAATGACAATAACTGATTGACGCGTCTGTGGACGTTAATAATTCAGAGAACGAATAAGTAATTGAAGGAAAAATCAAACAGAGGCGGCATAGTTTATAACATATTTCAAGTATTCTGTGGCCGTCGGTTTTAATTCCTAAATGGCTGTGTTTTCTAAAGAACAACACATGTCTTGTTGTCGAAATAACGTACGATTTGTTAACAAATACAAGGATAGGATGAAAAAAAAATACTTATTAAATTCTAAACCAAAAAAATTCCTTTTTCAACGAAAAAGAAAAACTGAGCGACACGCCTCGAGACGACGAGCAAAAATTTGTTTTAAGGTGAGATCAAATTATTCCGACGTGGCGGAGAGTTCACGATATTCGGAGTTATATGAAACAGGGGTATCAGCGAGGGATGGGATAATCCTTGCAGGCGGATTATTCAGGATTCGCCTTGGCTTCGAAGTAAAAAGAAACGGGGCCGACGAAGCCCGCCACTTTCTCGCAGAAGCCTCCGCCCTTCTGCCAACTTCTCCTTGATATATTGTTCCCTCATCCCTTTTCCTTCCACTGTTTTACCCTCGCAATACCCAGTCAACGCACGTTGCTTATGTGCGAGCGACGGCGAAGCAATTTCTTCGGTCGCGTATTAAAAGTTTACGTTAACCTACGTGGGTACGTTATATAAACGTTTAGAATTTAAATCCCGTGTTGTTTTTTCTCTCGCGCGAGCGCGCGTGTAGCAAAAAAAAAAAAAACCACGCGTGAATTATTAAAACATTCTTCCACGTGCGAAATTATGATAATTATAAATATTATGTATTATAATTTTTCATGTTTGAATAAACGATGAAATGAAACATTCTTACAGCTCTTGTTCCTCCCAAGTCGTCTGCTTTTAAACAAGTTTTGGGGTTTCGTCATTTAAAAATGAAACTAACTTTACTATTGTGTGTCTACAAAATATTATATAAAATAAAGATTTAAGGAAGGGGTGTACTCTGTAGAAACAAAGAAAGAAAAAGATAAAGGAATTCTATAATCGTTAATTTTAAAAACGCGCGATATATATTTCAACGAAAAATTTACGTGGGATAATAAAAGTTCTGTATACGCGTCGAGAAAGAGGAAGAGAGAGAGAAAGAGAGAGTTTGTAGACGTGTCGGTGCGTAGTTTATAATATCATGCAGCAGCTACGAAATAATGCCCGACCATCCTCTCTCTTTCTCTTTCTCTCTCTCTCTTTCTTGTCTCTCGCGGCACTTCTCGCCGGTCCCTCTTTTATCAAGAGTATTCCTCATCTATCAACAGCTTTCTTTTCCTCCTCGCCCTTTCTCGCGACGTACGCTTTTCCGGGCAAGATTTATGAAATGGTACTTTGTACAGTTCCATTTTAGCATACGCCTCGATTTACTCGCTCGGGGTGAGGCCGGGGCGAGCTCCGGCGTCGTCATCTTATTCCGAAAGTTTCGAGGAATAGCTACATCGTAGCCGTTCCTACAGGGCGCCTCAAAAGTTCAACATTTGGATGTAAAGATGCTGGCGCAATTTTATGCCGAATCTCTCCAATTTTTTTTTCTCAAGTAATTTTTTTTATTTCAATTTGAAAAATTATGCGGCAAACAGCTTGCCAGTTTTTAAATATCGAGTTTCAAAGTTAATAATCGAGAGACGTTTCATATTTATTTGTAATTTATATACACTTACCGCGTGAATATTTTCCCGCGCCAAAAAATTTTTTATTTAGTTTGGTTAATGTGTAATTCACAGATGAAATACATACGTATATATTTCCTGTACTGTTTGCGTATTGACACACGTGTAGGTACGGTAGCACGCATGTCTGAGGAGCTACGTGGCGGTTGGTCGAGAAAGAAGGAACCTCTTACCCGAGGAGGTTTTCCGTGTGTGAGCGTGTAGGTACGCTAGGAACGCAGCCACGTATCAGAGAATTCCACGAGTCAGATTTAAGGCGCGCGTTACCCTCTTTGCCACTCCCACATCCACCCCTGGGAAAGTCACATCCATCAAGCCGGAATCTTGATTTCCAAATCTACCATCTTGCGACCGATTGGCTCTCTCGGCTCGTACGACCGCTTTTTCTTCTTCCAAACGACGGTTCCAAGCTCACGTGACTTCTTGTTCAAACAATTTGCTTTAGGAAAAAGCTATATGTGTGTATCTTGCAATTTATTGTTTACTCATTTAACGTGTTTCACGTGACCGTCTGGCTAGCGTGCGTATATATATGTGAAGAAAAAATAATTTGAGAACTTTTTTGTACATTTAAGTTTGTTAAAATTAGTTTGTTCTCGCAACTCTCTCTTTCTCTCTCTTTCTCTCTTTCATTTGTAATTTATTTTTCGCAACTTTTCCCAATATACCGTTGTGAGAATAATTTACGTTTTCAAAGACTCTTGGACGAGATTGTTCTTGGCAAAGTGTCTGTCAGCTTAAAGCGGATTTGACAGAGGGACGCATGAGAATTCGAACGAGAGTATATAAAACGCTTATTTGTCTCATAACCCGCGCCAAGTAGCTATAGCGGATAATTAAAGCCGCTCCCCCCGTTTTGTGACCTAGATATTAATTAGGCATTCGCGAGCGTCATTTAACGACGGTACATTTCGTAGCACTGCCTGCTGTAATAAAGTCGTTTCATTGCCATTAAGGGGTACACGCGCCATTATAACGCGGAAAAAGAAACGCATGTATGGTAAGTACATTACGCGCGTAGCAGGGTGATAAAGCAGCTGCATTCGCGCACGTTGTATTTTGTGCGCTCGCTCGTATTTTTACCTCATTTGCTGCTTCGTTCCGCCTTGGAGAAAGAATTAACGAAGCTGTGAGAGAGAGAGAGAGAGAGAGAGAGAATGTGACTGCATATAATAATATTTATTATATATTTACATATTTATTTCAATCAAAGAAACTAAAGCCGATGTCGATCATATATCATTCGGATGTAATCGTACTTTTAAATTGTTAAATTTATTTTTGCAATTGCGCATTAATTAAACGTATTATATTTTGTTCGCGAAATTCTCACGTTGCGCCATTGAGAAAAAAAGAATTTTACTCGCAACTATTATTCGCACGAGAGTTTAAAATATGGCTAAATACTTGCTTATATACGTAGAAAAGCCGGAAGACATACCGTGGAAATAATTAGTCGTGCCCATCACCGTGGGCCATATATCGTTTCTTCCATCTCTTAACGAGCGACCCGAACGAACGAATGATCGTTCGGGGACTGTGAGTGCGCGTTATTCTTTTTCCTCGTGTGTGAGCGCTCGCGCGCTCACGACCACGTGGTTTTCAAGCCAAATAGGACGGAAGCAGCCTTCGTCCGAAGGGCCGTGTAATTTTTTATGCAAAGCCGGGGCCACCGTTTCCATCCCGAAAACTGTAATTTGTAGCGGTTTATATGAAGTGGGCGAGCGCCCCGATGCACCGCTTGATTCGCTTGCGCCCGCAAAGTCACGTCTATACGCGCAACGGTTGCGCAAGGTGGCCTCTAAGCGAGGTGATAATTACCACGTCAGAATCTTTTTAGGGGGGATCTCTAATTGTAAACAACGAGCGGCTAACGAATGATCACCTATCTGCTAAGATAGAAGATAATGCGGGATAGATCCATCATTTTATGGTTCGCTAGAACCGGCGCGGGTTTCTCCCGAAACTCACACATACACAAGTCGCGGCAAAATGCACATGTGCATAACATACGTCTGTAACATCTTGAAAGAGATGCTGCTTATATATATAATTTGATTATAAATTATGTATAAATTTTAAATATGTAAAGAAATAATTTACGATTTTTATCGCACGACATCGATTTATTTAGTTTGTCGTGCGATATCTTGCACCTACTAATTGTCACACGTATGCAACCGATATATTTATGTATGCCGCGTGTACATACGTATATACGCGTTTCTGCTTTTATTTCTAAGTTGCAACACATCTGCTCCGCAATATCTTTCACAATTTAACGACGATTTCATGAGCGCGACCAATTGCTCTTTGCTGCGAGACACACGATCGCGTGACCGCCATTTAGCCACTCTTTTCTTTTTACAGTACATATCCGTCTTTTTTTTTTTTTGTTTTTTAGTTCATCGTAGCTAAACTTGTTAGACACTTAAAGAGAGAAGTGCATATACATGCAACATTCGAACGTTAACGATCGTGTGTCGTGCGCGCTGTTGCGATAATACATTTGCGATTTTTATAAACAAGGAGAAAAAAATCTACGAGCGAAAAGTGTGTTTTAACGCGATTTCTTAAAAATCGTATTAAAAAAAAAAAACAGAGTTTTTATTGAGATTTCTCGCAAAAATCTCTCTGAAAGTTATGTACAAAGCGAAATATCACCGCAATCACTTCTTGTGTCGGTTTATAATTTTTTTTTTTTTTGTAACTTATTCTAAAATTCTGAAATTGAGCTTGCGCTGATGTATCGAAATTGCGTTATAGGTACTGGATTATCCATATAGGTATAGGTATTAGCCAGGCATTTATAATTAGATTTTATTACGATGAAAATTACATTTCATCGACGTTCGCTGTAATGAAATTTTATTATAGCTTGTAAGTGTGTGCATATATAGGGTGTTCCGGAAATACGTATATATCGCATTTTAAAATTTTACTCCTGGAATAACGTGAAACACACACAGTTTGCCCATTTAATTATATATATTTTAATAATACAAGCGCTTTAATATAAGAGAAAAACTTAATAAGTAGATACATATATGTGTAAAATTTTGCAATGTACATTTTAATATGCAATATCACGCGCTCGAGATATATATATTATACGCTACGTGCGTACATATTCTTGGTCATATAATGGCCAAATACTATTTTTTCGTTTCGCGATGAACAAGCGCCGAGGTGTTGTGCGAGCCGACGTCTCACGACGAACGAACGGCATACCGAAGAGAGTATAAAACAGGAAAAGGAGGGGGCGGAAGAGAAGGGAGAAAGAAATATGACAAGTGATGGAGATCGCGTAGGTAACATCTTTCGATAGGAATCGAGTGCTAACGAAGAGAGAGAGCCGATAGGGCAGACCCCGCTTCTTCCTGGGACAGGACAATAACCGGTATAAGTGCGTCTGTCCGTCCATCGACCGGTGCGTCGTCCAATAGGATGTGCCTGCTGTCAGTACGGCGAGCAGGTGCGACCGTGACTTGCCTTATCCGTGTGTGTGTTCCTTGTATGTATAATTACGCATGCACGCACACACGCGATGTGTACATACGCGTTTACCGTGTACTAGCGCATTTCGTCTAGTACATGCCTTATTCGTGTGCACGTTGTGCGTGTACATACGTGCCTGTGTATACGCGACGTAGGTATTATACCGTATATATACGTATATATGACGCCAATACACACAGGGGGCGATCGTTTGGAATCATTTTCGCGACAACAATTCAATATTGTAATTATTTTAAGTGCGAGCGCGTGAAAAGAAAGAAAAAACTGATTGGTTCGCTTATAGGTACTCGTTTGCTACAAACGCGTTCCCCGGCACTCGTGTTCCGCGATTCAACGAAAAAATTCCACCGGGGTGGACTCTTTTTGTCACGTACGACAAACAATAGTGTCGTATCGGAGGCGCGCGCAAAAAACAACGCCGCTTATCTTCTTTAATTCAACCCTATCTCCGCGCTTTTCTCTATACCTGTGCATTACATCCCGGTCCGCGCTATACACATTAGTTAGCGCGCGTACATATATACCTCAGTCGTTACAGTACATTTACAAGGCGAGGACATATGGGGTTAATGTTATGCAACACACACACACACACGTGCAGCACACCGGTACGCGTCTCTCTGTCACGTGTATGCGTTGATGCGCATGGCGCACTAATTCTCACACTAATTCTCACACTAATTTACCCATGATCCGGATATGCATTCGCATGCATCAAACTACGAACGCTTGACAACACGGACACATGTATCCAAGCGTGCGCGCTGATATCTACATCCGTATCTGTGATACGCGCCCCGCGCTGTGTATGGCTGAACATGAGCTTTGTAGGCGAAATTCACATATGAGAGAGAGAGAGAGAGAGAGAGAGAAAGATCCAGATAATACCATTCCTAGACACAAACACGTACGTATATACACATGTATATTTTACACGAGAAACCCGTAACTCATCGGAACGTTATACTCTCGATTATTTTCCTCATTAGTGGCGGGATATAAAATGAGCGTTAATTACGCGGCATTTAGAGGAAAATGCAGCACGCAAATTACGCTCTGATTATCTATTACACGCTTCCACAGCGGAGTTTGAAGATATACCGCCACGTTTGTCCGGACAAATTGTTTCACTGATAAATTGATTGTCGTATACGATATTCCATTATGGTCAGCGGTTAAATGATTAATATCACTGCGAACTTTGATTGCGGTAATTACATAAGTACGTGTGTGCGCGCGCGTGTCTGTGTCGCCGGAGGTGGACATGTGTGTGTGTTACAGGTGTTTCGAAATTGTAATTTCTCGTTAATACATTTTACGATATCTCGTCTTCGTGATACTTGGCGCGAGACGTTATCGCACAATTCCTAATTGTAATAATAAAAAAGTGGTTTTTTTCCGAACAAAATAAGATCCGTTGCGCCGCACAAGTCGCGCATTTGCCTTTTAAATTGTCCGGTTAATCTCCTTGCGTACAACGTTATAATTTCTGTGTTGTTTAATGTGCTTAACATACATCGTTAAGTGCCCGATTAACCACGGAGAGAGACGAATATATATATATATAGTATACGTCCGTGTGTGACGTATGTTTTGATATAGATATGCGCGCACATGTGTTGACGGCTCGTTACCACATGCGCGCGCGCGCGACAACATGTGTTTGTATGCTGGTAAATCCGTGTGTGT
>QVNV01010569.1:0-13844 GCA_014825455.1 Pseudomyrmex pallidus | reverse complement strand
ATTCAAACAGTCAGCGGCTGATGTAAAAAAAAAAAACCACTATTTTTATGTTTCAATGTTAACGATCTACTACGACTTAATATAACGTAACGAAATACTGCTTCAAGGAGATTCATTGTCTATAATATTTACCAAATAGTGACTCATAGTTGCTATATAAAAACTGGAGTCAGCTTGGCCAACGCAGTTTACCAACACATCGATTCCGCCGACCTCGTCCTTGACTTTCCAAGCAAGTTGGCGAATAGCTCTACGGTCCATCAGATCACACTCGTACGCGACTATCGTGGATAGCTCGCCATTCCTCGACTCGTGTTCTCTATGATCAGGTCCGATTCCCTCCACTCTACGGCAACGTGATCGCAATCTAGCAGTCATCTCCTCCATGGATCTAAGATCGTTATCTACACAGACCACAGAACATCCGTTCCTCGCGAATTCCTCGGCGAGGAACTCGCCGAGCGTCGATGAGGCGCCAGCAATCTATTCACATACATAAAACATTTGTCATTTCTCTAATAAAAAAATAGCTTTGTGTTTTCGAGAATACTTGATATTTTTTACTATACGCATTAATTTCTATGTATTTCTATGTATATATTGTACGTATGTTAAAATTTATAACATACCAAAACTACATTGTCAGTCAAACTCCTTGGCGGTTTTGGTAATAACAACTTTATGGCATTAAGGATAACTGAAAAAATAATAATACCAAAACCAATTACATATTCATAATAAAAACTTAGATAAAACCAGGTAAAGGTGCCTGTTTCTGAATTCGTTCTCTCGTTCATGGTATCATCATCGGCTGCAACATAACAAATTTTTCAGATTTTAATTGCAAATCTTTTAATTGCTTTATTATATTTACTACATTTTAAGTATAAAGTATCAATAAAATATCCGATATAAAAGACTTTACAGCCTGTGGAATCCGGAAAAAGAAGTGGTTATAAATAAATATACATAATTCTTCTTAATTTGGACGTTTTGATCATAAATTTCTTTTGATTATCTTCAGCTACACCAAGATTAAAAAATAATTAAAAAATCAGTATAAGAAAAGATAGGAATTATACTCTGGTTAACAGTACAAATCACATGTACACATCTTGTAAATTTTCAAAACAGAGTAACCGCTACTGTACGTCAACACGAGAAGTTAATAACCGATAAATAAAGACGCCAGGATTGTACAAAACGTCTCTGCATCGGAGTTTCTGAGTGATTAATTAATTTAAAATTTCCTCACACATTATTACAAGGGAGAGATATTAATTTTTGACAAGAATTAAAGTCGTTAAAATCAAGTGAAAGTTAAATAAGTCAGTGAAAAAAAAGTTATCATGAAAACGAAGATCAATGATTAAAATAATTAAAAAATAATAAAAAATAGTAACAAATAAATCAATCAATCAAATTACTCACAATTAAAAAATTCTCGTAAATTAAATACACTAAAATTCCAACCGCTAAGACCTCTCCCAACATTATCGCGTAACAGTCAAAATATAAGTGAGCAAAGTCGAGGTAAAGCCGATAAGCTGATAAGTCGAAATCGAAAAACATCTTTGAGAAGAAAGAGAAAAAAACAACGATAAGGAAACTAATTAAATTTCACTATCAGAGAAGTGTAAGCCGGATCAAGAAGATCTCCGTATATCTTTCATTAAATATTATTCACTATATTCAAAGTATCAATGATTTAAGCAATTTAAAACAAACTATCTCTTTCTATAATATTTAAAAATAGTTTTTTTCTATAAGTTTTCTGTTATAATAAATAGTTTTTTTCTATAAGTTTTCACGTTATTACAAGATACGACAAATTATGCGTAATTATGCTGTGTTGAAATCAATACCATTTTACGTACACTGCAAGTAAGAAAGTAACACTGCAATTGCTTATGTAACATTAAAACTCCTATATGTTCTTGTTACGCGATGTGTAATGAACGAAATGGTGGTTTAGAGACAAACAAGCATTTTACAAGATTTATGACTATCGCATCGTGGCGTGAAAGCAAACTAATAATCGAATGAAAATAAGCTGGTTGTTTCAGAAACACAGTACTGACAGTAAGCGGGTCGAAATAGAACACATCGCTGTAGTACGTCTCTTACTTTTGATAAATTGAGACAAATTATATAGATCTTATTGCAAAAGACTAATCTAGAATTGAACGAAATACGATCAAATTCATTCAGTAAACATTTATTTTATCAAAACATACTGTAATAATGTGAAAGTTTAACGCGTTAATTTTTACAATAGTTATTGTTTTATATACTTTTTCTTCTTTTTCATACACGTGTCGAAAGAAAATTGTTTGGAAATTTGCTAGATCAATCTGTATAAAAAGTTATTAGACTACTTAATTACGAATACATACATATAATTTCCGATTAATAAAATTTATATTGTATCCATCAATGCTTCTATAACATATAATAAAACGTTGCTACATTCTTGATTATAAAAATTGTGATTTGATTTGAGGTTGCAGTTTATTAAAAATATCACGCAGTTAACCGAGCATATCCGGAAAATAACATGCACTGCTAACTATTTTTTGGTATACAACATGCGTCATATAGTAGTGTGTGTTGACATAACTACCGCATGAAAGAGCAACAGGATCAACTCTTACAAGAAGCAACACACTCGAGAATAAAATTCTGATCATATAACGTTAAAATTAAGCTTCTCTACGTTCATTTAAAATGGATAATATAACTAACGCACGTGAAACGTGTGAAAACGTATTATTAGCGTTTTTTTGCTATTCACTAGGAAGAAAATAAAATTACAATCGTATATGAAAGGAACATTAATCACATAGACTTATGTGTGTTACGTAGATATATAAATATTTAGAATTGTTTCTTCTCTAGTTTTATATTTTAGCTGAAACAAAATATATTTGCAATTGTTTTTGATATAAACCAAGCAAGTTTTTTCTGAAAGTTACTTTACATAAAAGTATATATTACATAACGCTCATTACACGTACTAAAAATAGAGAAAATTTGTAGTTTTGCAATGTCGCGGTTGGCAAGTTATAAAAACTTTTTTTTTGTTCTTTTTCTTGTTTAAATAAAACGATCGGGTTAATTTATATCAGTCTGACAAACAGTGTCTGGGAGAACAAATAATAACATTGGTTATGAAACATTTGACTTAGCAGCCATCACGGCTTTGTGGGTAGCGCGAAGTAAAATATTACAACTATCTGTCAGAATTGTGAATTTCTTACATCTTCTCTCTTTTACGTTCATTTACTTTAAATCATTTTGTATTACTATTCATCGTGTGTGCGCTTAAAGATAATTACATAAACTTGCATAAGTCATTTTTTTTATACTATGATTATATCGATCTTTTAAACTGGTATTTGTTTAGAGAAAAAGTGACGAAGAAAGAACTGTTTCAAGAATACACGGTTCAGTGCATTGAAATTTCAATATTGCAACATAACGTGATCCATTATTAATCGACTGGCCATGCGGTAACCATTACTGCAATAAAATTTTATTACATATTTGCTACACTACGTCACACAGTTGCTTTTTAATTTTCCACCACTTACTTCTACAGTTTAATTTTCCAGAATTTTAAATAACATTTTATGTAAATAGTGCATTCTTGTAAACGTAAAATACAGTGCGGTAATTGAAGAAAATTTTAATATTTGAGTACTAATTTTTATTGTACTTTATGTTGCATAAGTGAGAAACTTTAAAAAACTTTAAATCTTACTATATAAGTCATTTTGTAACAGTAGTACAAAAATACGAGTAAAATATGAGTTTTATAAATATACGATAATATACTAAATATAATTTTCAGTAAGTTTATTATAAACACACATTGTTTTAAATCGAGCATGGTATATTTATAGTGCAAACGTTATTCTTCCGGTTGCATAACGTGCGTTCTTTGTTATAGGCGCACCGCTTTCTATCAGCAAGCGTAGCAAAAAAAGATCAGTTATAGGCTCACGCGACTTGCACACCGCAATCAAACTTCTTATGTGATCTAATGATCGTTATGCACGAAGAAAATTAGAAGCTAGATTTTCTACATCTAAAAGTAAAAAGTCACAAAATTACAGACCCTACACGAAATGACAGACAATGTCACGAAATGATAAATAATATATAAGGTCTAATCAGCATCTTCATTCATTTCGATTTAATATGCTCTAATAATAACGTCGAAGAAGTAGTTAAACTGCAATCGATGACTTTTCTAATCATCAATTTTAACACGAAATGTCTGTGATTTGTGGCGCTGACGTAATATGATCCATATGTATATTTTTGTCTTTGAAATTTTATCATTTTAGTAAGAAACGGAAATTTATTTGATTTGTGGTATTCTACATAGTGTGTGTGAGTTAGCAAATTTATTGCTTCTTTGCAAGTCTTAAGGACGTATTTAAAAATAAATTTAGACGAGGCAAGCAATCAAGTTAATCTTGCAAGATTAACTAAATTCAAATTTATGCGTTTACGTCAATGCAAAAAAAAAGCGAGACTAATATACATTATTTGATTAACTAGCTTCTTTAATTTTTTGATCTCTTAAATTTATTTGTTTGTAAAACTTTTAACTCGTTCCTTTTCATACATTCTTGAGTGGAAATAAAATCTGAAGCTATTTGCGCATATAATATTCGTTTGCCAATATATATTGTTTCTTTCAACTGATTTTGTAAAAATATAAGTGATACAAACGACTTTTTCTTGTCATCTTACGATTGTCTCATAAAGTGATTTTTGCTACTTCTACGAAGTAAAACTAATGATTATACTTAATGTCTTTTTTTTAATGAGAATAAAAGAAAAACTATATTATATTGCGATTCTATCTCAACAATATAATAAAACGCAGTTTATGACAAGAGAATATTTTATGCACTTGCATATGTAGATCAAACATTGAGTGGTATTAAAATTGAAGGCTGTTCAATAATCGTTTCCTATAACCACCTTTTTTTAATAGGAGACAAAAAAACGGCAAACAACTATCTCACGTTACTACAGTTGCAGTTACACTGTTGCTACATATTTGTTTGCTATTCTTGGTTAGATAAAGAACGACTTTGTATAAAAGACAAATTTATTTTTTATAGCAACGAATTATTTACGAAGAATATTATACGTAAGACTTAGATAAAACACTAGAATAATTATAAATATATAATACTTACTATAAAATATCATTAAAGTATATCAAATGTTTCCACACAAATTGCACTAAAAATATAGATATGTAGAAGAGTTTCTTTCAAATCACTGAGTTTTTTTTTTATTTGAGAAATAGAGAATATAAAGAAAAACAGTAAAAAGTTGTACTCAAAACTTTTTCAATAATGTGTGATGTTTGATTTTAATTTTAATAAGCAAAACTTCAAATAATCAATATAAGTGAACACTAAAATACTTCGAATTTTTTGTTTTTATCTTAGCATAAATAAAATGCTAGATAGACAATAAATTTTACCAAATATCGATGTAAATCACTTTTAACATATTTTTTTTGACATATTTATATGTTGAAACAAATTTAAACCAACATTTTTCACACTCGTATAAATCGAAGCTGCACGCGATGTGTCCTAAAATCAAGCGGAAGATACAATACTTGCACAGAGAAACGTTACCGTAGAGAACTTGTAGATCACTGCGCCACGCAAGATTTTCAAGTTCCATGACGGTGAAACATGTAGGAGTGATTCTCTACGAAACACGACGACGGCGAATAGAACGCTCGAATCGCTTGAACTTGACTAAACCAACTTACACTGCTGCACAATGTGTTGAGAGCCATTAAGGTGTAGACTAACAAGGTCATAAAATCTTTTCTTTTCTTTGCTTTTTTAACGTAGAAACTAGAAACATATCCGCATAATTATCAATAATGATGCTGTTATATATATAAATAAAAAAAAAAACCAAGTTCTGTGATCTTCATATAAGACAGATTCTACTAAAGATTGTATAAATACTTGTGTACATATATGTACACACACACACATATAAAGAAAGAAGAGTGAGAAAAGAATACAATAAGTAAAATAAATGAAAGGCAAGGCTATATTCATCAAATGAGGCAAAACAAGCAAAGTCCAACTCGCAAATTTTTTCCATTGCGACATTGAAATGATGTAGAAATCAAAAGCACTGAAAGTGCGTCTCCTTAGACAATAAATTCGATCAAAATGTTCTTTGTATATACACATTGTTCTCAATATATAATTAATATATAATTATGAAACAGAAAATCTCAAAATAAATTGGATTAAAGAAGTTGAAAAAAATTGGAAATTGATTCTTTTGTGTAAAAATAGAACATTAAATATAAGTGTTTGAATATTTTTACAATATCAATTAAGATTTTTACAATATCAATTTTGTGTTATTATTTGATGTAGAGAATTTGGTATAAAACGACTTTTTTTTTAAATAGAACACTCAGTGCTAAAGAGAGATGTTTTTTTCGCATTTATTCTTACTACGTGTGTGACACTAATTTTGTAACGAATCTCATTAGACCTTTGTTTCGTAATAAAAAAGAAACAAGAACTTTCATTCTTAGCGATGGACTATATAATTTAAGCATAATATTTTTATGTAATGGAGACAAGGTTTTCAAGAGATTTTGAAGGTTTTTAAATTCTAATATTTATATCACACTTTAAAAACAGAAATAAAAGACGAATATTTTTAATAACGAAATATCATGATTGAGAACTGTATAAAAAAACCGATAAAATAGAACATATTATCTTGCATATCTTCAAAATTTTGACCTAATTTAGCTATGCGATATTATGTAACAAGCCTAAAATAAATCTTTGTAGAGTGAACACACAGACAAACAAAGTTTACACATTTGTATAGTTTCTTTTCTGAGAGACATTGCTGCATTTTTTCTTTCGTCACATATGTGTTACAGGTCGACGATGTGTTATAAGACTTTAATGCAATGTTATAACATTTTTTTTTAATCAAGATGAGATGTAAAACTAATTTCTAATCATTTACATACAATATTATATCTATACTTTTATAATTATTATAAAACTTTTCTTTTTGCACAAAAAGAAAAAATTTTAATTGTTCAATATTAATTCATCTTTTGTTTTCGATAAAGTAACTAATTTGGAAAAAAAACTATATCTCATTAAAAGTGCGATTAAAACTTCCAAATTTAATGTGAAAATGCATCAAAATGAAATAAAAATAACATAATGTTTGTGATCCATTGGTAAAAGCCATGTATTTTATACGCACTATAAAAGATTCTTTATATTAATTTATAATATAATATTTATATCTAATAAAAATATGTATATACATCTTACATAAGCCTTTCATATTCTGCTGTTTAATTTTTTCTAATCTGCTAACTTCATTATATCTTTTTCTTTCTGGTTTCGATCAACATCTGCTAAGAAATCCAATATCAAACGCATTACGCTCTCGGGAACGATTCTGAATAAGCAAAATTATGATAAATGAATGTTGCACAAACACAATTATGAGATCAGAAATATAATTATTTACAAATTACTTACGAAGCACGAACTTGATTGCACATAAGACGTAATTGTGATAAAAAAAGTGTGTACAAGGAGTGTGAAATACTACGCGACTTATGTATACACGTTCAATTTGCACCTGTTAACTGCGTTCAGAAAAAGAAGACATCGCGGTATAGAGTAGTCCGTACAATTTCTTCGAATCGCTGTTATCACTTCTCGGGCTGCATATTCCGGCGTCACCACGCCGAAAATGTAAGGAAATCTGCAAATATATTATATATATATATATATAAAATTCTAGGATAAACCAAAGTGTTTATTTCTAAATTGTATCTCCATAACATAAAAACTGAACTAAATCGTTTTACGTAAGAAATTTTATGCAACCACTTAATAGTTTTATATATTGTAAGCGTAATAAGTTATTCTCTATCATGATAGCAAAAGAGAGATAGGTGCTATGATAGTTGCAGAGAGATTATATCAAAAAAGATATCCTTGAAATTTTAGTTTTGTAATTCCGAATGAATTGCACAGAAACTAAATGTTGCCAAACTATAAATGTTGAGTCACAAACTTGCAACTAATATATTATGCGTACGTTATAATTATCATTATTTCTTTGCAAAAGTTAAATGATTAAATCGTTTGTGTAGTATATTAATTACATCTTGTGCAACAGGTTGCATTAAAGTAGACAAAGCAGTTGAAAATACAATGCTCTCGCGTGCAACTTCCATATACATGCCGGAAGAGAGAGGAGGAGAGAGAGAGAGAGAGAGAGAGAGAGAGATACCGGTATGAAAACATTATATGTTCATAATCACTGACACTGTCCGTCAGAGAAACTAATTAATAACGTGATTAATATATCCTCATGTGTAATAAGTGAGATCTAATCAAGTTAGATCATATCACAAGAGATCATATCATGCATGCTCATCCATTTTTCGCTATAATTATACCACAGACATAACAAGAAACTTTATTATATCATGTTAATTTTTACGTAACTGTAATTTACCTGTATTTAGGATCCCTCGCTAAACCTGTATCGACATAGAATGGATAAATAGTTGTGAAGAAAATGTTGGGTTTTCTTTCATCTAATCGTACTTCCTCTCGGAGAGCCTCCATAAGACCTAAAAACAATCAAATGTACATAAAAGTATATGTTACAAGAAAAGGATATTGAACGGATACCTCTCACGGCAAATTTTGATGAACAATATGCCACTTTTTGAGATACCCCGTAAAAACCGCACATACTACTCATCGCTACTATGTGGCCACTACCTTTCCGCAGCATCATTGGTAGAAATGCTTCTATCGTCTGCGTGAAATATATAAACGCGTCATAAAAAAATTTATCTTATATATAAGTACATCTCTTATCATCTTAATAAAATTGTGTTGCTAAAATCGGAGAAAATAAATTGTTGTTACACAAATTGTTTCATTTAATTAAATCTAAGAGAATAAAAATAAATATGATGATAATATTTAATATTTTTCACGTTAAACAAATAGCAATTTATATAATGCGTAAGAAAAATAAATTATATGAAATTATAATTTAAAAACTGTATATATACCCAGAAATGTGAGAACACGTTAACATTAAACGTATTTTCAATGTCGTCGGGAATATAATTCAGATATGGCTTATGATACAATACAGCTGCGTTATTGATGAGTATCGTCACATCCGGCACGCCGATTTTACTCATCAGTTTCATTGTTTCTCGCACTTCTAATCTTTTCGAAACATCGACCACAAAACCGTAAACCTAAAAAGTATTATTACAATTTATTTTATGTACTTCTATCAATTTATTGAAATGTTTCTTTCTCACAAAAAAATTAAAAAATAAAAGGAGAGAAAATGTACAAAATACTGTTTAATAAAATGTATGCAATAAAAAGAAATGTTACTTCTGTATAGCGTTAATCAAATTATTAATATAAAACAGAGTTTATATTGTATAATTAAAAATTCATTTCAAAGAAAGATCTTATTTATCTACTTCTCCTCCGTTTTTCGACACTTCTCTCATTGTTGATCGATTGCTCTCAACATCGTTATCCCAACAGATAATTGTGCAACCCATCGAGGATAATTGAATAGCTAATTCACGACCAATACCGTGACCAGCACCAGTGATCTAGTATTAATTAAAATTAACACAAGTGCATGTATATCTTGAAAGTTGTTTCAGCACACGACTTATATTCGTCGTTTTTATTAAAGACCAAGACTCACTAGAACAGTTTCACCTAGTAATTGTTTCATAAATCGAGGCACGACCATTCTTAAAGTGGCGCTTAACATCGCTAGACTTATTTTTACTGATAAAAGAGTTAAATCCAGAAACAATCGGGACAATTTAACGTCTTTAAAGATGTGTCGAATTTTCTTCATTATAAAATACTTAATAAAAATATATCTTAACCTGTTTTTAAAAACACCTTGATAATGCAAGTGATGGATAAGTTGTTTCTTTTTTAATGCGTAAATAGATCTTAAATTTTATCGCTGCAAAATAATATTATGGCACCAGAAGAATTATATGAAATTATACCAAAATAAATAAATGTTACAACAATTTTCTTCGGAGTATCATTCTATCAGTGATTAGAATTTCTTGAAAAACATTAAAGAATTTGTTGAAAAATGATCGTTTTTATAATACTTACGCTTAAATATATAAAATTGAAAACAAATTTGCGCTTATCTGTCTCGGGAAAAAATGTTATATTCTAGTAACGCAAGTAGACCGTAATGCTTGCCAATCACTTTCTTTTCTGATATTAGAATGTTGTCAGCTCCCTACGACCGGTTTATTTAAAATTCACAAAAGCTATCAGAAGTTTCACAAACATGTCATTCCAGACTCAATTTATATACGTGTATGCTTTTCTAAATTGACAGTGCTTTGTTTTATCTCGCAAAATATGCTTTTCGAGAGAACGACTGTCAAACGTACAATTTTCCAATTATACTTTTTTACGTGCGAGCATTTTTTGCGAAGCAAACACTTTATTTTGTCGATGGACTTGACATGTAGATTGAGACAGATCGTCCAACATTCGAAGTTAAGAAGATTCTGGACAACATGGCGAATCCTTACGTGGAAAGCTGTACTTATGAGGCTAGACAGTCCGATAAGTACTACACTGGAAATCGTTATAGCTATTGTCTTTTCGCTGCAGATACGTTTGATATTTGAACCCGCTCTTTATCCACAGGTTCATATTAGTATTTCTAAATAAACATATAATGGATATATGTACATGGATATTCATATATGGATAAGATAAGTTGCACAGATATATATATTTTTTTTATTTATTTGAAGGATTTGGAGCGACACAGTCGAGATGACATCCTGAGAAAATTCCCAGACGATGTGCAGTGCTGGTACGCACCAAAACATGTGTTTGTCGATGAGTTAATGTCAAAAGTCGCAAAAATGCTGCGCAAAAATAGTAAGACAATATCCTTTGCATTTAACTAAGTAGTACAAGGTTGATATGAACGAATATATAGTGCGAATCGATGAACATGCAAATATACATATATTAAACATGTAAATTAATACACATAAATCTTTGAGTTAAATTCTACACGAAATACGAGAGCCAAATTCAAATTGTTTTGGCAATCGAATTTTTTATTTGTATAGAGATGTAAGCTAGATATTTCACTTATGTGAGATGTAAACCAAATATCCATCTCATATGAATTTTCGAATTGAATTTAATATGAAACTCCATGTATGTTAAATTATGTTTAAAAATATACATATTTGCACATGTATATTGGCTGATATCAACTTTAGTTGAACATTTTACAAGCTTTATAATTATTGTATTTTAAGCATATGTTTATGCATATAAAAACTTATTTAATAAGAATTATAATTTTTTAATAAGTTCAAGCAGCGGATAACGAGATTACTCTTGTACATTCACGTTACACAAGAAATGATACGTCCAAGGTATTGTGGACGATATTTGAGATTGATAAGTTTAGATCTGGAAATCCGAAAGCTTTACAATATAAAATACGTTCGTCGGAAATAGGCGAAAATCGAATTATTATGATGCATGAAGAAGAACCGTTTTATGACGGTATGTTAAAATAGCAAGTTTTTTGAAGAAATATAATAAAATATCTTATATGTAGCGATATTTGAAAATGTTGATGATCGTGTAATCACTTTGTTAATTAAATGTTTTTGGTTTTTTTTCAATGTCCATGTTTGAGTATTTGATGTTAATCAAATTTTTGTGTCAAAACTTGACAAAACATGATGACAACACAAAATATAAGTAATATTTACATTTATGTTACTATCTGTTGCTTAAAGATCCGTATATGTCAAGTGGCTTTATGGCCTTGCAAATAGCAATTGAAAAATCTTTCATAGAACTATGGACGGATCCGACATTACCGAAGATCGCTGACAATGTAAGTCTTATTTAAATCTCAAAAATACGAAAACAATTGTGAGTAAGTATTGATATTATAATAAGAGCAGTTTTCTTCGCGCAGCTCACTATTAGTCGATTTCCGTTTTACAAAATGGATGTTTTGCTCTTGCCGTCTGTCATTCGTCACAACATTAGTGTGATTTATTACATGATGGTCATCGCCTTTTTTCTATTACCAGCGACGACATTGAAAAAGGCACTTCATGATAAGGAAACTGGATTCAGAGTAAGTTTGCGTGTTATGTTATTTTTATATTAAATTTTATACACATATATTCGGCAAAATCATGTCATTTATACAACACTTTTAATTTTGTGTCAGTTTTTTTTAGTTACAATATTGTTTTTATACTTTTATAAATTTATATTGGTTATTATGAGTTAATATGTCTTTTTTTAGAGTCTTATGAAATTGACAAACATGTCTTTTGCGATGTTGTATGTAGGATGGCTTAGTTATCTCATGATCTCCTTATTACCCGTAACAATTATATGCACGATCCTGCTGAATCCTGTGTTTACGGGCGCGAACGCTTTAATTATAGCCATTTTCATTGTAATGTACACCATCCTTTCAGCAGTTTTTATGTTCACCATTGGCACATTTTTTAATCATTGTAAGTTACTTTGTTGTGAAAATAAGGAAGAGTATTGTATATGTATAGAATTCTTTAGTTTAAATAATTTTTTACCACAACCGCATATTCTAAAAATGGTAACTTTATCTTATGCGTGTAACTAGCATTGTTTTATGTTATTTTAAAAATATTTTTTACAAATTATTACAATTATTGTGTTATAGCTACGAAAGCATTGCTCACATCGATTCTGTTTTGGCTTGCTCTGACACATCTTACCGTCGTTTTGGATAACTTTTTAATGACAGAATCCATTCTGTCAAAAACTAGTTTGCTGATTCTGCCACACGGTGGTTTGTTATACGGGCTGGTAGCCTTCACGACTCGTACGGATTTTAGTAAGCCATAAAATCTTGTATATGTATGTTATCTTATCCATATAAATATAAATATATAATATCTTATCCATACAAATATAAATATGTAATATCACTTATAGCATTCTAAAACTGACACACACTCACATACATACACAATAATATATGCATAGACATATATAATTGAAGTAAAAATAATATTCTGTTAGGTGATTACGAACAGGAAGATTTGAAAAATATATTACGGAAGGTTAAACCGCAAACTTACAGTAGCTCTGACTCATATTTGTGGCCGCGATGGTTCTCTGATGTGATAACGTTACGGGATGTCCACGATATTATTCACGCTAGAGACCAAATTTCCATCGGCATGATTTTGTTCGTATGGAGCTTGCATATTATTTTCTGGTTCTTGTTAGCGGTATATTTGGATAATATTAATCCGGGTAAATTCGGCAGTGCAAAGCCTTGGTATTATTTATGTAAGGTAAATATAGATAGACATACATGTGTGTGTGTGTGTAATTCCATTATCAACAAACGTGTTTCTAACAAATATGTAATGTTATTAAATATTAATTATCTATATGATACACTAGAAAATGTGTGTAAAAGATGTGTGTGTGTGTGTGTGTAAATCTCTGTCACATTAATTATCTAGAAGCCTACTTATACTGAGGAATTAATGATCCAAGGATCAACAAATTGGTCAGCAGTGGAGAATACACCATCATACGTAAAGGTATATACATATACAGTCTGTAAAGTAAGAGCGTGTACAGGTTAATGTGTAGAAAAATTTATTTTTAATGATTTTTAAGTACATGGATTTGTTG
>QVNV01010568.1:0-54474 GCA_014825455.1 Pseudomyrmex pallidus | reverse complement strand
TGAATATATGGCTGCGTTCGTTTTTTACTGGCAGTACTGAAAATGTATAGATTCATGTCACGTATACTATAGATATGCTCATCCCTACAACGCTATATAATATATACGAGCTTTGGCTCGCGCAATCTTGCAAAAGAGAACCGCATCTGATTCCTGCTGTTTTCTCGTTCAAAGGCGAAAGAAATCGCGTGGGTTTGCATTTTCCGACGGGGCAACGGCGGAAAAAAGTCACGGGCGACGCGAGAGAGGGAAGAAGGGGGGAATTCCGGCTCGCCGCAGGATGCGTCCGATACGTCTCGGAGATATAACGTCGTTTTAAATGCACTCCGTTATGCCGGGACACGTACGTACGTACGACGGAGACGAATGATGTAAACACAGTCGGGAATCCCGGAGTCGAGTTTGCACTGTGCATCTATTTCCCGCGAAGGGAAGAACGTAGAGGAGAGCGTAGTAAACAGGCGTCGGTCAACCGCGTGCGTGCGAGTCGCCGCCGCCGTGAGTCGCGTTACCGTAATTTTCTTTGTTCCGCATAATGAGCGACGCTGATTAGTTACGTGACCTGGCACCTTCACGCCGCGTCTCCGTCGCGATGCGCCTTTGAGCGTGGTGTACGTATAAACGCGCGGGGGTAACGACAAAAAAAAAAGAAACCACCTTGTTCCATTTCTTCTCACGCTGCGTGCGACCGTCTGCAGGTGTGACCCTTCGCGGCGGCGCGGCGCGTCAGAATTTCCTTCAACTTGCATTTAGAAATACACTTTTGTTTTAACATCGTACGCGCGATATTTTTTTTTTCTTCGTCATTGCTACATTTCCCCCGTGTGTGTCAATGTAATCGCGCGGAATCTTATGTGGTGACCTTTATAATTGCCGTAGGTCACGATGAATTATTGACAAGGATATCGACGGAGGGGTTTCCTCTGAATGTCACGTGACACGCATCACCGATACCGTGAAATGCGGATGATAAGCCCGAGGGAGGGAAGTTGAAAAACGAGCTTTATCGCTTTCGTTTACTTTTTTCTTTCACGTCGCTCGTTCGTGTGTGTTTCCGCTCCACAAAACGATCCGAGCTAAGCGCACGCCCGCGCGCGCGTGTCTCGGAGAACTTGACGCTTTTTAAAAAATAATTGTAACTTGTATTTTCCGAGTGATGTTACGCCGTTACGCGCGTAGAATTCCACCTCCGGTAATTTGCTAATTGCGCCTGAACATAAACATGTCAAAAAAAAAAAAAAAAAAAAAAAAAAGAGGGAACAGCGTTAACAAAATTAAAAAGCTGACTGCGGCTGCTCACGTTCTTTCCATTTCACGCATGATATCATAATCGTGTTGAAAAAGGGAGCGGAATTACGGGAAGAAATATTGTCGAAATTAATCAGCCGCATGGAACGGGAAAAACGCCTTTGGACGTGTATCCACGCGAGCGATTCCCACACGGGGTTGCGTTAAATTTTCATACTTGACCAGTTTCAGCTGAGTACATTGGCGAAGAGCGCGTGCCCCTCTTGCGCGATCGGCATGATCGATTGCGGTGGTCGTGGATTATTAATCTAGGATGAAGGATGATTGCCTTAAGTAGGTAGCGGCTGAAAAGGATCCGCCAGGCTTCTATGAGCGCAAATGATATTACCGCGGAAATATCTTATAGCTGCGAGAAAAAAAAAAGAAACATCAAGTATATACGCGTTTCCTGACGAATGACACGTTTAATTGGCCAGGACCGGTTCGACGAGTAAGTTTTTCTCCAGATCCTGGAATGCGCTTCGCCACGCGAGGATGATGATCGAACAAGCAGTCGCACACGTGTGTTTAGAAACCAACTGGTTGAATCGTCGCGTCCGTTCGAAAATATTTTACCGCCGCGATCTTGTCATCGGATAATTTTCTATTTACGGGATTCAAATCTATTTCCGTCGTGTTTTCTTTGGGACAAAATTATCTTCGAACTGTTGCGTCCGCAACGAAAAAAAAAGAAAAAAAAATTCGCAGGTGAAATCTACCGCGCGCCTTATTCGTCTTGTGATTTGAGCTTTCAAATCCGGTGATACTTGGTCGTATATGGCGAAGATTGCGAGTCTTGTGCGTGTGTGTATGTGTTACATAGGTGCACCGATGTGCGTTCTATTATTCCGGCGAGATGAGAGAGAGAGAGAGACCGTGAGGGAGAGGGAGATTGTGAGATTCGCGCGCGTCGTAATCTCGCAATGAGTCACCGGGTCACTCCACGTGGCCGCACGCAAGAAAAGTCAATGAGTTTGTTGACTCGCCGTGATGGTTGCCAACAATCCGCGGAATCGTTTCGTCGTCGCCGCATTTAAGTTCTGATGTAATATTCGCGTTTCACATTCGTGATACATCTCGAAACGCAGCCGTCACACGTAAACCTCTTCTTTAACCTTTCGTTTACATTTATGCATAAATTGCGCTTAATCAACGTATACAATTCCACTATGGTCTTAATATACTCGCGCAAGTTTGCCATGTGCAATCGCGAGTGTATGCCGTGTTACAGTGATAAGCGGGGAATTAATGTGTGGGGGTGGTATCGATCGCATATAGCCGCGAGCTCGAAAATTTCACATTTCAAAATAATATATCACGATGTTTAAAAAAAAAAAAAAAGAATATTCTGAAAATTAAAATTATTCACATTTAAATATCAACTTGCGAACTCTCTACGCGTTTCATTGAGTATAAAAATATTTTCATACGCGAAAATGTACATAAAAGAACGGGAAAAAAATTTTAATGGCGATAATTTTACACGCGATTTTCATTGTAAGAGTATATAATAATGAAGTTCGTAAAAAAAAAAAAAAAAAACTTGCTTTTTAACGTAATTTTCCTCTCTCTTTGAAAATGGATTATAAAATTCTCATAAACGTCATTCATTCTGCTTTCCGAGAAAATCGTACGTACGTGAGGTATCAGCTGATGGCGCGCGCACACACCATTGGCCAACTTCCCTCTTGTGTGTGTGTGTGTGTGTCTCTCTCACTCTTGATTTTCTCTTTTCCTCCGGTCTCTGCGGTCGGCGTTATAGCGGCGAACCGCCGCCGCCGCCGCCGCCGCCATACGGAGACTGGGCGACGTGCATCGCCATATTCGCATGCATTAAACGGAGCCAGGATACGCATATACGGCGGCGGGCTCGTTCGCCACCGCCGATCTTGGGACGGTGATTCGGGTTAAATAACGCAGGAAATTAATAGCCGACCGTTTATGCGTTGAGTCACGCGCGATGTCTGCGTAATCCTTGTGCGTGGGCGGAAATTTGCGACACGCTCGTATCGCAAAGTGTATCCGTGCGCACACGTCACGTATAAATCGATATATGTATAAGCGAAACAATGTGAAAAAAAAAAAAAAAAAAAAAAAAAAAAATTGTCCGCGAGGCGCTGTTGCGTGTTATCAGTAAAATGTGTCACAGCTCTTATTCATTTCTCTCAGATGACGCAAGTACATATTTAGATACGCCGATTTATCTCTAGTGGGTAAATAATATTTAGAACGGCGTTTTCTGTTACGCTTGTTACTCGATATGTATAGCTCCGCTACCAACGAGATGTCGGCTGTGTAATGCCGTGCACTCTCCGCTCAGTTTTCGCTCCACTACTTCTCCCGTCGCATCCGATCGCATCGACGGGATTTCTGTCGAGTCCACGTACTCGGACAAATCGGTTCAATCGTTATCGCTCGTTTATCAGCTCGAACTGTACGCCCGATTCCTCGTCTCTCTCTCCCTCCCTCTTTCTCTCTCCCTCCCGAGTCTCGGATTTCGTCGTCTTTCAGCAGATGTATCTTATCGATGTCGAGTTTCTCTACAAGACGGAGGGCGAGACTTATTCTGCATACGTGGGGTACGTTAAATATCCGATTCTCCCCGTATTGTCCTCCTGTCGGTTTAGCTATATCCTCCTTCCTGCGTCTTCTCTTTTCTCTTTCTACTCTCTTTCTCTTTCTCTCGCTCTTTAGTGAAACGATCAGCTCGAATGTTACGTCTGGACGAGATTCGCGATAATGCGTGCCAGTTGCATGCTCGCACGGTGCATTGTTATGTCACTGAGATATCTCAATTACTCTCGACCACACCGTGCACATTTGCATATACGAAGGTTTACCGTAGCGGCGCATTTGCCATTGTTCTAGAAATCGTTTCTCTTTCGCTTTCCTCGATCACGTAAACTATCCATCGGCCGCGGCGTTCGGCGCGGGAAAGGAAGCGCCGATCTTTATCTTCTTTTTTTTTTTTTGCAATCCGATGGTTGCACTTGAAATAGTTACGCGTAAGGGTTTTTCGAAAATTTATCTGTGATTTGACGGATTTTTTTCCAACATTTCATGTACGATGACGAAATACACACAAGAAAACGTAATAAACGTCTCGGAACGCTTGTTTTCGATTGATTGTTTGTGACACGCGCGTGAGTGGAGGAACTGTCGTGTTGCGAAGATTAGAGAAAATGTAACGGAGTGATAAAGCGACAAGTGGCAAAAATTTCCGGTGATTACCGGCGTACACGGGGGCGCGATAGCGTCGCACCTGCGCGCGCTCCAACGGCGTAAATGCATTACGCCCGCATGCAGCTCGCTCGATGAACACGCGCTTTGTCGAGTCAATTAATGCGCGCGTACATTATAACTGCATTACGCGCTTGTTTGCGCGCCCAAGAGATCGTCGATATCGCGCGCGTATATATATATATGTATATGTGCATATATACATATCCGAAACGGGAGCGCGCCGTACGTTTTGGAATCTAGATCGCGGGGGTGATTTTATTTCACGGCCGGCGGAGACGGCGACGGACAGTTTTATAACTTGAACGTCACTCAACGCAACGAGATTGAAGACAACGGGCATAACGGAACGATCTCGTTAGTCGATGCCTCAAGGGGATCCCGACGTACAGGCGGCGAATGCGTTTCTATTTCCTGCCGGAACAGAGAGAGAGAGAGACGCGAGAACGCGGCAGGAAGGAAAGATGGAAAGACGACGACGACGACGGCGACTGGCACGACGGTAATGAGAGTCCAGGTTGTTCGTACGCATACGACCGCGTTTGTACGCGACCGACCCGCTCTCGTCTCCTCTCTACGTCTCTTTCTCAACCGAGGAGCTTCTTCCCGCCTTTTAACCTAATTCCTCGCTTTTCTACCGTACGTTCTTCGCTTTATTCCGTTCTGTACGCGCGCGTGCTCGCGCGATTCCTGCATCCCACAACTTCTTTCGCCGATCTCTTCTTCGTCTGTTTCTTTTGCCACCGCCGCCGCCGCCGCCGCCGCTTCGTTCTCTTCTCCTTCTTTTACTCCCTCTTTTCCCTCTTCGAGGCTTCTACGTACAGGCTCGTTGCATTCCAGAGCCCCGAGAGTGGAAGGACCTCGTCAAGGTAAGCCGGTCTCTCGCGTACGCGTGATCTCGCCCCGTCGGCATGCGCGTTCCTCAATGACGTTGTCCGCGCGCGGACTATCCGCCGAATAATGCGCGAGAGTGACGCCGCGGCGAACTCACCTGTCCCAACGGTCTCTTTCTCTCTCTCTGTTTTTCTTTATCACTAATTCTGAATAATGTCCGTCTCTCTTTCTCTCGACTAAAAAATACAAAATAGTACATACCTTTCGAATAGACATGTGTGTATTCGCTAAATTACAATCTGAGTTATAGGAATTTTAATTGTGTACGTGAAGCAAGACATGAAAATAAAAATCCAAGAAAATTGAGCAATTGTGCAGGTATTTTATTATTACTTTGTAAACAACGTACACCCACAGTTTCTCTCAGAAGGTGACTGTGTACTTAAATCGCGGATACGTTAGAGAAACCGATATTGCCACAGCGTAGGTAAGTTAATATGTACATAGGTGAAGGTAAGAGTGTAATTTATCTCGAAGCACGTATCGCGCGTCGCCGGACGCTTTCGACGTGCACATGTACTACGCGAGTGAGTTCCCGGACAAACGAGGTGGACCGTGTATGCAAAGTCGGAGAGACGGAGAGAGAGAGAGAGAGAGAGAGATAACATCGTGAACGTTCGGGATTAATGTAAATTTCTGCACGAAACCTTCGTTAAACGAGGAATTCAAATTTTTCGCGCCCCGTGTCGCATATAGTAGCCAGGTCGGGAAATTACGTTTTCCCGAAAATATTTTTCCTTCAGTACGCGACGACATCGCGCAGGAATGTCGGTCGTTGAGCCGTCGGGCATCCGAGATATTTTCCGCGGGCGACCGATGCGCCACGGAGAAAGGGAGAGAGAGAGAAGATGCACCCGACGGACGGAATTTGCATCGTGCGTCGCCGTCGTCGTCGTCGTCGCAGAGTCTCTCGTGCAGTTTCATAAGAGACAGGGAAAAGGCGGCTCGTTTCACGATTCTCGTCGCGTTATCAGCTGGCAGGTGTCTTATTAGCGCCCGACTATGGAGCCGCCGCCATCCTCCACGCTAAATGCCGGAGATACGCGCTAAGTGAAACGGCCGACTACGAAGAAGGGAAGCACGCTCGGTTATGTATGTACGTTATATGTGCACGTACGAGAGAGGAAAGAATGTTCGCCGAGCGTGCACCGGTAAAAAGGTGCTAAAATTCACGACGCCGTCGCAGCGACAGAAACGGTCTTCTTCGCGTGGCCGTAAAACGCGCCTGTACTTCCGCGACGACGTCTTTTTTCTCGAGTCCACCTGTGCGCTGTGAATGTTCCTTAAATACAATGCACCGCGCTTGTAAACTCTCGAACAAGTCTGAAATTGATTTTCAGCGGAGTTGATTAAAAATGGAAAGACGTAGATTCTGTTTAATTCTGTAGTTTTTGATTACGTGCTTTTTAATGAAAAAAATTAATTTCTGTTTTTTTTTTTACGAGCGTTCTTTTTCTTTATCGCAATCATTGTTTTAATATAGTTTTCCCACGCGTTGTTCTCGACCATACATATATGTTTGTTTCAGCAGCTCGTCTCTCGTGTTTGCCGGCTGTGAATTGCATATATATATATATATATGTATATAATTATATGCGGGATGAGATATCGAAGAGGCGCCGGCTCTTGTTACTGTTGAGTTATTAATCGTGACTCACGCCTCGTCGCCGATCGTCAGATTATCGAGATGGAGATGAATAACCCGCGGATCGATATTGAAACGATATTATCACCTTAATTGACCGATCCGAACGCGCGCGGTGTCGATGTGTACTTCTGCTCTCACCGCGCGAAGTGCGGAACATCGCGGCGGTGGCTTCTGCATCCGAGATGAAAATCGGGCTCTCGAGCCGCGTGATTTATGGGGTCTGGCTTTATGGACCCTCGGCGAAAAAGGACTGGGAGGAGGAAGAGGAAAAGGAGGAGGAGGAGGAGGAAGGACGGGGGGTGAGAATGGTAAGGGTTTACTCGTCCAAGAGACCGAAATCGCCGATAAACGCGCATTTGTCTCGACGATCGAGCTGACGAACGGTCGGAGTTGTATCGCCGTCGCTCGCATAACATTTGCCGCGCGTCGTCGCCGCGCTGCGTGTTCTGCGCTTTGTGTGTGACATCACTTTGGCTCGAAGCCGGCCGATCTGGCCATCGTCCAATATCGTCGGCCGGGAGTCGAGCAATTTCTATTACGACCACGTAGGGAGGCAGTAACGGCGACCGACGGCACGATAAAGTCCAGGAAGTGCAGGAAATCAAATTCGTCCGCGGAATGCGCTCCCGGCGAATAATAGCGAGTTTATATTTTCCCGTAGTCGCGCTGTTGCGGTACTCGAAGAGCTCGCAAGGGGACTCTAAATGCCGCGGAGTACACGTTCGTCCGTCATGTCGCGCTCGTTAAGATGTCTCCTCGCGCGGAGGACATGTGTGTGTGCGTGTGTGTGCGAAACGAAGTTAAATCCCGGTTAACGGCACAATTACCGCGCCCGGAGTGATCGGATTTAATTTTCCTAATTGCGATAATTAATTGCGCGAAAATTAAATAAACCAATTGTTACACACAACTGGAAAACAAAAAAAAAAAAAAAACTAATAAATGATCGTGAAGAAAAAAAGAGAGGGAAATCAACATTCAGTAGTAAAGTTTAATTCATAAGCTCGCGATATGTATTTTTTGTGCATTTTTAAATATTGTGCGCGCAGATTATACCCATTTGCGAAATTGTTTTATGAAATATCCTCTCTCTTTGCATCGCAGAGCATATCGTTTTATCGAAAAATAAATATATTCGAACATACATACGTTATAGTACACACACGCACTCACCCACGCGCGTACAGAGAGCATTGCAATTAAAAAAGTTGTTCGTCAAAATATCAGGGAAATAACGATCAAAGGCTTAAAAAAGACATTTTTATTTTTCACGCGCATTATATATACACGAGATATATATAGTATATACGGGGTTCACGCAAAATGCCAACTACAATATTATACATGTGCGTTTAATGTATGTACGTGCGGCGCACTTGCGCTTATTGTTGACCGTTAACTTTATATGATTCGCGAATTATCGTATAAAACAGAATTACGTTGCAGATTATGCTCTCTCTCTCTCTCTCTCGCGAAACGAGCGATTTTGCGATAGTAAAAACATTAAGCAATCCAAACGGCTAATGTTTAATAGCGGCGTTAGTGTGACCAATCTGGTTTCAATTCACGGATTTAGAAAGGATAGCACGGTTCTGTTATTGTGTACGACAACATTAAAACCTTTCCTCGAGCGCTCGATAGTTATTCCATTGCGAATTGTCCGCACGGCTCGTGGAAAAGCGAACCGAGAAAGTAAAAATCCTTTTCCGAGATCCGCGCGAGCTCTCGATCGCTTCCTTTCCTCTCTCGCGGCGCTACATCCGCGTGTATTCGTGACAGTTCCCGTTTCCGTGAAATATGTCGACACTTAATCGGTCTCTCTCCCGGCGGCACCAGGAAATAGCTGTCCATGTATCCCTCCTCGTGATTCGTGGGTACCGAGGGCCGGTAAGCGATTTTTTCTCCTTCGCTCCGCCGTTTCTTGGAAAAGAGGTCCGGAATTGCGTTTCAAGTGTGTATATATATATATGCGACAGTAAGGGAATTGTCAAAAATATATGGGCATAGTACAGTTAGACGCTTTTATATTGAAAGTCACTTAAATATATTTTTTTTGCACTGTACACACGCAAGATTATTAAATTTGAACCAACATCGTGACTATGTACCCACATATAATTTTAAAATGTAAAATATTGATCTTCCCAACTTTTCTCCGTCGTAGACTTTCCATTTTCCGGCAAGAATGGGAAGTAATTATTGATGAATCGAACTACCGCCGGCTGAAAGCATTTTTATCCCGTCGAAACGGATATCCTCGGTCGTGCAACAGCATCGCGGGCTACATTGTCCCAGAATAGAATGCCAGCCCCGGGTACGCTATCGTTAGGGTTCCTTCGGCTCTCGTCTTCTCGCATCGTTGTGGATCGGGTGTTGTGTTATTACGATCTCGTAAATACATCGCGCTCTCGCGATGTAGCAAACACACGACGTCGCGGATTGCGCGGCCAGCCGGCCGACCGGGTAGGTGTTGTCGATGCGAATCGCGACTTAGAACGATCTCGCGAAGGGAAGGCGAAGCGCGGAGGGCACGGGTCGTGTGATTAATGTCTCGGCAATTTGCTCGCCGTGAATCGAGATCGGACGATCGAGATCCACGACGGTTGTGCATTAATTCCATCTGGGTCAGCATACGCTCGAAGGTCTGTGTTGTCCTGCGCGAGTGAATGCAAATTAATCGCTCCACGAGCGACGTTGCCATTGTCCGCCAACAACCGCGCGAAACTTTTCATTATATGTAGATGTTAGAGACGATGAAATGAAAAAAAAAGAGAGAGAGAGAGAGAGAGAGAGAGAGAGAGAGAGAGAGAAAGAAAGAAAGAAACTCCTGCAGTGAACTGCTGTGTAACGCTTATCAAACGATTTGAATGTTGCCGCAGTTAGAAACTCTTCAACCTGCGCGAGAAAGCCATTTGAAAAATTTAGAGAGAAATTGTAATTAAAACAAAATAAATTAATGGTTAAATGGTTTGAATGGATTAGGGTATTTAAAAAAAAAAAAAAAAAAAAAGACGAAACAACGCGAAAGATCTGTGTGGGATGACCGATTTCTCGATAGATCGGGATTTCGCAATTATAGGGCGACGTTGCTACGGTTCCCACTTTCTCGCAGGGGGTCCAATTAACGAGTTCCATTTACAGCGTTACTCACTGCCACGGCGCGCGGCCCCGGCTTTTTTGTCCGTTCTTATTGCTCTACGTCTCGAGCTCGCTGCTAATTGGCGGCAGGGCGGCCTCCGCCGTCGCGCAATAGATCGTCGAGTTTTTCGCGCTCTCGCGACGGCGTAAGCCGTGCGAACTTTCTGCGCAGATTATCTCGCATCTCTCGCGGGTCGCAGACAGATTGACCCAGTGCTCCAGTTTAAAGTCTTGCGATATTTTTTGCTGTTCTTATGACGGGGAACGTAAAGAGAGTCGATGTATCTCGTGTCCCACATCAGGAGAGAAAACAATCATAACTCTTCGATTGTCTAGCGATTTCGAATGTATCGATTTTTCAGATGTCGTACATTTCAACTATACGTACGCTCGGATATGACACAATTTTTCGAGAAATTTATTTTCTATCGCAATTTCTTAGCGCGCGCACAAAACAAATTGTTTTCGAATAAATACGCGATACTCGCGCGAAGAAAAAAAAATAAAAAAATAAATTCTCGTCGTATATTCGCGAGAGGAATGACGGCTATTCGCCGCGCGCGCATACTTGCCGCCAATCTCGGAATCGCGGCGCGGTGCGAAACGTATTAATAAACGGCGAGCGAGATTTGTTCGGGCGTAATCTCTCTCTCGGACGACTTCCATCTTTCAGGCGAAAAGGTAATGTACCTTGAACAGGATGCGCGCCATAAAGCCGGTAAACCCGTCATTTCGCGTTAGGCGAAAGAGTCTCACGGGTAATACGAAGCTGCGACACGGCGGCGGCGGCGGCGGCGGCGGAGGCGGGTGCCGCTTGACAATAACCATTCGCGGCGAACATCGTGCCGTGAGAGATGAGTCGAGCGGTTGCTCGGATGCGATGACGGTGTAATTGAAAGAATTAGACCAGCACTTCGTTTCACGGGCTGTGCAATTTTCGCACGCGCCGTCGCTGTGATCACACTCGCTTCTTCCCCTTGTTTTTCGCCGCTGCGCGATTTGTGACGAGTCTACGCAAAGCAAAAAAAAAACTCGATATTCTCTCTCGTCGCGTTTACAATCCAACTGAAATTCGTCTCACATTCTGTGAATTTGAAAATTGGTTTTTTTCCCCCCTCGCGCGACAAACAGTTTTGTGTCTGCGCGACGTGTATTTGTTTGTTTACAAATTCGATTCTGTGCCGAAACAAAAATTGTTACATCGCGCCCGCGATTAAGTGGTATCCCGAGTAATGCTCGCTAATTCCTGCGAATACCTCGACCTTGTATGCCAGAATTCGCCGGCGGTTTAGCCTTCGCTTTGCGCTTAAGGTTTCGGAATTAGGAGGGACAGTGGCGGAGAGTTCGCCGGTGGTAGCAGCATTCGGAGTTAATGCGGTTAAATCGACCACGAGAGCTACGTGTACGTATCGTGTTAACGGAGGCACGTACGTGCTATTCGCTCAGGCTCTCTTGCCTATACGTATATCGGGCCTCCGTAGATCCGCATACCTCTCTCGCGAACCTTGACTGTGTGTATATCTATGCAACACTTGGTGTATACCGCGCGCGTTTCTCCGCCTGTCTTTCTCGATTTTCTTGCTCGCTCTCCCGCTCCTATTCGCGCATCGTTTATCTCTTATTGAGAGATCTCTCGATAAATCTGCGGCTTCGCATGCCGCCAATCTCGTTCCTGCTCGTCGGCCACTCACTCTCGAACAATTCGATCTTTTAGACAAAAGAGGAAGAGGGAGAAGAGGATGAGGAAAGGGGGAAAGGCAACTTGTGCATTCACTTTCAAATAAAGCAGTTTCGAGAGCGGATTGTTTTATTTAAAACGTTATATTATTGCGGTATTTCTTTCCCAAGAGCAGATTTTTCTTGCAATCACATTTTTCGCGAATAAAAATACAATATTTATGTTTGTATTTTCTGACAAATTTGCACACCTCTTCGGTATAATCGCGCTCTCAGACGTGCCGCGCGACACGGCGGTTAGTTTCTCGGGAAAGTTCGATTCACAACCAGCTTCAATCCGTGCGGAATAACGATCGGATTGCGCGTTCTTGCGCGCGCGAACGTACTTGACAAGAATGCAGTTTCACTCGCGCAGCGGGCGCCGTTTTTCCGCGGCCGTCGACCGCGACCGATGGCGATTTAAGACGACGGCGACGCCGCCGCCGCGCCCGCGTTCGCAGGCGAAAGGATTTCCATTTCCGCTGGAATTACGCTGCATCTTTCACGCCACGCTCGCTCGAAAAGCCTCGCCCTGTCGTTTGTTTCCCGCTCGAGAGCGCGCTTCGCGAAAGACGACGGGGATTTATCGCCGAGACGTCCCGGCCTCTTTATCATAAGCGCCGAAAGATTGACGTCAAGAGCGCGCGGTGACAAGAAGCGTGACAGCCCGCCCCTCTTATCAAACGCGAATAAGTGTGAAATGATGCATTGAGAAACCGCGCTTGAGAGGTCACATCGTAGGACAAGCGTATGCGCATACCAGAACACACACGCCACATATATCCTGCGCGCGAGTAAACAGCGAGTGCATCGTCCTTGGCGTTTCTTGCGTCAAGAAGGCGAACTAGTTCACTTTTTGCTTCTGGATGTGAGTCGCAAGCGCACCGTCCGATCGTCCTCCTGAAGGCCGCGTATTTCTATCCCGCGCGTATTTGTCACCCGATTCGAAACTCGAGATTTCGCATTTTGTGATATGTTGTTTATTATTTCTTTACGTCTCGCTTACTATAAAATCAGTTTTACGTGCTGATCACAGGGCTGGTCGATTCGTCAAGCCTTCGAGAAGCCTTTTTGTTAATTACAGAAAACATACAAATTTTATCTAAAACCGTTTCTCACTAATTAATTAATTAATTAATTTTCTAATTAAGTTCTCGCTTCAAATTCAGAGTGGTTATTGCAGTTTTCGTGTTTGTCATTTAACAATGTGCACATACGTAATTGCACCGCGACCGGTATAATTAAACGAAACTCGTTCATTTCTCATTACGAGACGCTTCGCGATTTATTTCGCGATTTTGTTTGGTTTTGGACGGGATTAACCTTCGGACATGCGTGTCTGTGTGTGTGTGTGTGTGTATGCGCGCGCGCTTGTGGCACAGAAATGTTACATATAAATTTTCATCGCGGTGCGATGCATTACGCCGCGCGGAACTCGTTCCGCTCGTAGAAAAGCGGCATCCCTCATTCTGCCCTCTTGCACGATTATGCATCAACGTTCTTCATTCCCCGTCCGTCTCTCCCCGGCATCTCCGGAGCTACACGCGGTTTCTGAACACGAGCTCCCGCGTGTATCTATCCGCTCGTTACATCTCTCGCGAGAGACCTTTTGCTCGCACGCGCTCAACCGACCCGGACGAATCCGTGTAAAACCGGCCGTCAAAAGCGCATCAGCTTGACCCCCGCGAGAAGCCTTCCGTATTCCTATCGAGTCAAGTTCGTGATTAGATTCGCCGGATACCGATTGCATTCGCGGCCGGCTTAACACGCGTACAGAGTGACATTGATTAACGGCGGGGGTCTTTTCAGATCCTCCTTTCCTTTCTTTCGGGATCGCCGGAGGAACCTTCGCGAAATGTCAGAAATAATCTAACGTTGTTGTCACAATGTGAGGCGAGTTGTGTGTGTGCGTGTGTACGTGTTGCGCGCGGCGTGTTGTATGCTGATACACGCGCTACGTCAAGCGAAACATATTGCCGGACGGCGTATCTGCTAACGAGATATTTGTATCTCAAAATTGAAAATTTATTACACTTTTTTACGACACCGAACGAGAAAGAGTTTTCTCTTGTTTACTTTCTTTGGGTTTCGCGCTACGCTGAACGCGGAATTATTCACAGGGATATTTGCGAAAGAAGAAGAATTGGAGAGGCAAAGGGAGAAACACATTATACAATTATTATAATGTAACATTGTTATACAATTTCTATCGAATATCTTTTCTACTCCATTAAATTACAAAGTGCTGCGCAACGACTGAATGCGGAATATCGTGTGACGAGCTGTCTACTTGTACATACGTATATAAAATCGTTACGGCTATATAACTCGCCGTAGAGAGCCGGTGTATCGGTGTGTTGCTTTTCCATTATTTTTCAACGAGTTTCCCCCCCTACCTCTGATGTATATAACGAACGCGCGGGAATCACAGTCGAGTGGACGACAAGACAATAGCGTGCGCCAATGGAACGTATAACTTCTCTCGTTCGATCAATGCGACGTATTAACCGACAGGTACATAAGCACCATGTCGTAACTAATATGAATAGCTTCTTCTGTGACGTACAGGTGTCACGGGTCTGTCGCGGAATATGAATTTTTGAAATCGCTCGAATTTGAAATACATCACATACGTCTTCTCTTCGGGTCGTCCCATTCGAGAGAGAGAGAAAGAGAGAAAGAAAAAAAGGGTTTATCATATACGTTTTTACTTCGGCGCAAACTCGCGGAATCATCCGCGTGCGCATCGATTTCGAATTAGTCTAAAAAAACTTATCATTACACACACATCGCTGTGGTAATAATGAAGTACTTCGTAGATTTCCGCTTTCAGGGAAACACAAGTGCGCGCACGTCGCCGCGATATTACAGGTGGGAAAAAAAAAAAAGAAGTGGAAAAAGACGAGATATCTCGCCTGAAGCATCGGTCGGACGGACAGACGACATGAGGACGAGAGATAACTCGTCCGTGAGCGCGACGGGGTTAAACACACACGCTCGCTCGATTTTTCTCATACCTTTGCGTGCACCGCGCGCCTCTCTCTTTCTTTCTCTCTCTCTCTCTTCCCGACATGGTCACTGGAGTAAGCCGAGGGGTCGTTGACTCTTTAAGCGGACGCCAGTTGTATATTGTAAAACGAATGTGCGCGGCCGGCGTATTACGTAACGAGCAGAGCGGAGGTTACAATCGATCAAAACGTGTGCTCCGGGCGCCGACGCGATTCGACGGTGGCGGCGGCGGCAGCGGCCGAGGAGTGCTCTCGGGGCTTCTTGATTAACTGACACGAAATGTACTCCGGGGCTCCGGCAGGAATTACGGGCGTATCGGACTCGTGCACTGGATGTCTCGGACCTACCGCAAGCGCAGCCTTCGATCACGGAGGCCAATTAGAAACGTGAAAGGAGAAAGAAAGAGAGAGAGAGAGAGAGATTGCGAAAGTCGAAGTAAAATTAAAACCGGAGGATTCCAAAGTTCATTAAGAGAGACGCGATTAATTTATATGTATATCTGAATGGCTAAAAACTATTCCTGTCTCTTTTAATTCGACCTCGTTGCAATCACGTCGTTAATGATCTCTGTTTCCTCGTGATATTTTAAAAATTCCTTAACATATAGAAATTTTTTTAATTTTATTTTATCGACAGCAGAGTTTATCTTCACTCGGCTAAGCGGATTAACCGGACTCTCTAACCGGAGTGTGTGTCTGGTCGCGTTGCGACCACGAAGCCACATGAAAGAAATGGTCGAGAGTGTGTGTCTGGTGGTACCAGGCAAGCCACGTCGCGCGCGTACGCTAGCACATACTGCGTCTCATTCCTCTTTGGCCGGCTCAATCGGATGCGTCACAGGAAGCCGAACGCCTGACTGACGGCTGGGCCGGCTGGTCGGCTGATGTTCCTAACCTATCGTACGGTCAATTCGTTTTATTCTACTCATTTATCGCGTTAGCCAATTGCCGCGGCAAGGCGTCCGTCGAAACAGCATTCTTCCTTCTCATTACTGTTATCCGGTCTGAGAAGACCTCGAGAAAGGTTTTTTTTTATTTATTTATTTTTTAAGAAACGTCATTAGCGCGTCAATCTTTTTTTACACTTGTTTTTTAAATATTGACATTTTAAATTATAAATACAAAATTATAATTTTCGTGTGACAAAAAATTTCTCTTGTGGATATATTTAGAAAAATAACAAACACATTGAACGTGTGAATTCTTTTGAGATGAGTTATAAAGCAATGACGATACTTTAATTAACACCGCGTTGTAATCTTGGTAAAAGCGGACTCCGTCGCGTTTTTATTGTGTGGTTATTGTTGGCGCACGACACGTGTGTCAGAATTAACGTCCCTACGTCAAGCGTGTTTGCTCTCCACGTGTGCTCATAAACGGTCAATAATCGATCGGAAACTGAGATCGGGGGATGTTCTTCAAGTTCGCTGCGTCTCGCGTGGCTTCCCGGATCGCCTCGCTCGCGCGGTCGCCTTCGACACGTAGGAGGCGCGCTTTATCGGATCGAGCGGAGAGAACGGACTTTAGAGTCGTTGCACGCGTCGCGCTACGTGAAAGTAGCCGTGGTGCCCGCACAAACGTCGTGGACGACGACGCGTGCAGCCGAGAGTTTGTGCCGCACGTAGGCAGCCAATCTGGTCGCGCGCAGTGATACGCCCAGGCGGAAGGATACTAGGAATTCATAGACAATGAATCTGTTCCCTTCTTTTTCTTTCTTTTTCTTCGACCTCCCAGTTCTTTCGCACTTGAGTTCCTCTGCCCCTTTTGTCTCTCCGATTCCTATCGTATTCTCATCGCCCATATGTCGCTCGACTTCGAGATTAAGCCAGCTTGAGAGTTTTTCGTTCCCAGAAAAACTCTCAAGCTTCAATAACGGGAAAAACTTGATTTTTTTTCTCTAGTATTGTGAAACAAATCTATCCGTACGTACGTACGTTACGGTTTAAAAGTTTCAAAGTACAATTTTTAATATTTTTAATATCTCGATGTATATATTTAACGTACATGTGTTTGTCCTAGTTTTTGTTTTGTTTTTAGACAATTTAAATTTCGTTCTGTAAAAACTTGAGTGAAGTTTAAATCGTCTCGTAAAAATTTCGGGTCGGTGACGCGTCAATAACCGGTGATACCACAGGAGAATCCGGCAGAAACCGGAATGCAGTGCGCAAGCAGCAGCTGACGTGCCGCGTGACGTCACGGCTTGCACGGTCGGCATCCCGACGGCGGACGTCGCTCGATATTCTCTCGTCCGGGCAACGCTCCTTCTCCACCGCGCCCCTCTCTCGATCGCGTCCGAGTTTTTTTTTTTTTTTTTTTTCACGAAAACGCGATCTCCATTTAAAATTTAATTGCACGTATCTCTCGCGGAGATTTTTACAACGTGAAATATATCTGTCGCGCTGTGAAAATTTTATTTTCACAGCGCCCGTTCTCGTACTTTTTATCGGAGGAGAAATTGCTCCGATCGTTATAACCGGGGATTATTGTCGCGCGCATGAGACTCGTGCGCCTATCACCGACCACCCTGCGCGTTCGCAGCCGGTGATCTTCCATTCAAGCGCTCGCCTACTCGCTCGCTCATTCCTGTCTACCTTCGCCGGCCGACGCCGACTTATCGCGAGCGCTTCCTGTTGAACCTTCGTGGGCGCTCCATTTACACATCGGCACAGTTTCGAGAAGCGGCGAGCCGAGAGCGGCTTTATCGGGCCCGAGAACCGTCGAGCGGAGGGAAGAGACACGATACGTGCGCACGTAAACGTGAAACGGGGTCGGATGGGTTCGTCGAGCGAGCGTAGTCTACTACGAAGCTATGGTCGTTGGCTCTGTAGTTGTGGGCATATCTTTTCTTCCTCCTACTCTCTTTCTCTCTGGTCTGCGCCTACGTTTCCGTTCTCGGTCCTCGTTTCACGCACTTCCGCTGTCTGGGAGAGCGGCACGTGTTGGTAAGAAATTTTACGTAACTCAACTCATACAGCGAATATTAAGTCGTCGAAAGATGATAATATGGAAAAAAATGATCGGTCTCTTGGAAATTTTAATCCATTGTTTTTCATTCCTGAATAATATTTATTATTCAGGAATAAAATAATCATTTTCAGGAAGCACGTTTTACGTAAAACTATTCGCCGAAGCGCGCACGTGTGCGTGTGAGAGTCAGAGAGAAACAATATCGTGACCTCGAAATCCAACACGCAAACGTCTCGATTAAGCTATCAGAGTTCATCGAATGTGTGTGACACCGTAACGCTACATACGTGTATATACATATAATTCACTTTTTAAATAGGCAGAATTGTGTGAGCGGAAGGTGTATCGGAATTAAAAAAAAAAAAAAATCATGCCGTTATTATATGTCGATTTAGCTTCAAAGTAAATGGGAATCAAAGAAATATAATTTATACGAACGGTTTACTCGCAACGAGAGAAAGATCAATACCCCATCTCCGAGTTATTGACCTTTCGCCCTGAAGCTTCTTGTACAAGATGAAACGCGGAGAGATGTGACGTGAAAATTACAAATGTCTACCGCCGAGCTCTCTAATGCGTTTCATTTGTTATTATTACACCATCCGTATATTATCTACCTCCTCGAATTCGCGGAAATAATTCGCGGCGAGCGTTTGGCGAGCGTTCTCGCCGACTTCTTTTTTTTTCTTTCGATAAGAAATTCGGAGATGAACGCGACGTCACACAAGGGTGTGCCGAGATCTCTCTCGCAGCAGGCGCGGCTCGCATCAGCCCGATTCGGAGCGTTTCGCTTCGTCTCGGCTCAACTCGACTCGACTCGGTTCATTTCAGTCAGCTGGCTGTCAGGGCGTTGCCCCGCTGCTGCTGCTGCTGCTGCTGCTGCTGCTGGCGTGCACGATGCACCATTCATTACGAAGTGCAGCGACGGAGTAAGCGACCTAGCGCGACCAGAGTATGAGAGAGAGAGAGAGAGAGAGGAGGGGAGAGGAGGAAAGAGAGAAAGAGAGAACGGGCGTTACCCCACCCCGCTCGGTTCGATTCTGCTTCGACCGAAGCGAGCACCACCGCGGCTGCGACCGGGTACAATTCACCACTACTACGATTACTACCACTAGTACTACGGCTCTCTCCCCACCTCTCGTAGTATACTACCACCGCGCTCGTTACCCTACTACCACTATATACTACTACTATCTGCTACCTTCTACCACTACTATCGCCGCCTACTGCCGCCACGCTCCGGTCTACGCCCACTTATCACGTCGCAGCTGTCCGCTTTCGCGAATAAGCGCACTATTTTGCCGTTATCGTGATTGCCAGAATACTACCATCCCGCGGCGATCACTGTCACCGCCAAGCGGCGACAACGATTCGTTCCTCCTCCTCCCCCCCGCTCGTTTCTTCTCCGCTCTGCGACCTCACACACGCCGATATAACGAATCAGCGCGACGTGACAGTTTCGCGTCCATCCCGGCAGAAGCGCGCGTCCTTCTGCGAATCTCGACAAAACGGGATGAGGAAAGAGGAAGGGGAAAGAGGTGCGGGAGGACTAATTTCTCCCCCCCTCCGAAACCGCTCGCTCCTCCTCTTACCCCTCGTTTCATTATCGACGAATCTCGGTGCAGCGCATCGCTGCGCGACACCCCGCGCTGCAGTTCGCGCGCGCGGTGCAGCACGTTTCCCCGCTTCGTCGACGGGGCGCGACGTCGACGTTTTCTCATCGAGTACTCGATATGCGAGAGGACAGGGGGACGGAAAGGGTGGTGGGCGCGCGAGCGGGACGCAGGGCGGGAAGGGGGCCGAATGGAGAATACCGCAGAGGCTTTTCAATGGAGAGTCGAGAGAGCGGAGAGTTGTAGAACGAACCTACTACTCTCGCGTACGTACGTACGCGAGGGCGGCCTACACAGACAGACGCAACGTCGCCCGTCGGGATATCCGCGTGTCACTGTACTCTGGCCTATATTTCGCTAATGGGAAAGTCCCGCGTGTTCCAATTACGTCGTTCAGGAGGCGGCGGCGGCGGCGGCGGCCGGGTTGAAGAGAACTGCATCAGCAGCAGCAACCGCGGTCTCTCCTCTCCTCTCCTTCTCCTTCTCTCTTTTTCTCTTCCCTATCGGCACTCTTCACCGCTCTGTCGTCCCACTTAGTATCCTCGTGGTAATTAATACGTCTGCTCGAAAAGAGAGACGAACCTCCTCGTCGGCGGAGTCGGTGACCCCGCGCTTCGATTTTACGAGGCAAAAGAGAGAGAGAGAGAGAGATGGACCGATCGCCTTCTCCGTCGGGAAATTCGAGGCAGCAGCGCGGCAGCAGCAGCGCGCGCGCGGACCGACGACGGACACGCCCGAGACGGAAATTATGAAAGCTGTGATAAATGAAAAAGGGATCGTGTAGCGCTACTATACGTCATACGAATGCGATAAATGTGACAAAAGATTGATATTTCTAGCAAATAGTTTTTCGGTCAATGTGAGCCTTGTGCTCACGAGATGTACGCGCTAGCGATCAAAAATAGGCGCCGGGAAACCGCAGCCTTTTTGCTCTTAGATCTCTTCCGCACCTATTCCGCGCGATTTTTGATCGCTATCGCGTACGCGCGCAAAATTATATTTCTAAACATGTAAATTATTGCACATAATAATTCGAACTGAATTCATTTCGACATTTCATATCGGACGCTTGTTTTGCATCACATATGTATGAGAATTACCCAATTTATTCCTCTATGAGAAATTTAAAAAATTCATTGCGACAAGATGCTTTGATTGAACCTGGATCTTTTGCATTTTGTACGAAAATGAGTAATTTACACATTTACGTGATGCAAAACAAGCACTCAATATAATTGAATTTTCGAATTGAACTCAGTTTCTTCTTGTTGCGTGTAATAATTTACACGTTTAAAAATATATTTCGCGCGGCGTGGCTCGCCGAACAAACTCTGTGCTAGTTTTATACTGCACGAAATTTGCGAATTTGTTTTTTTATTTCTATATGCGCATGAAAAATACCAAAGAGAAGAAAGTCGATCTTGAGACTTTTTCGATAGAAACTTTTTCTCAGCACAGTCTCAACACTCGCAAAATATCTCAATATAATTTCTGACAATTTTTTCGACCGGGCGTTGCTTTGATCGAAAGCGTGTTCAGATTTTGCTGATCGATGTGTATAAAATAATGTGCGTCTATGATTAATCTCGCGGTATAACTTAATTTCTAGCAGCGCCGTCGTCGTCGTTTGAAATCGGAGGTAATCCGGTTCGATCGAGCGAAACAGGTTCGGGCGATGAAAAAATTCCAAGAGCGAGGAATTCGCGGGAAGAAGACTTGTTAGTTAGACGTTCTAGAAAAGGAGAAACGCGCGCGCGCGCGACGACCATGAAATCTGATGGCCCACATATACACGCACGCACGCGATATATCGGATCGATCGACTTCGGTCTGCGCGGCAATCGGAGGAGACACGTCTGCGACATTACAGCAAATGATGTTAAACGGAACGTCATCGACTTGAATGATGACGGTGACGCGCGCGACACACAAACGACGATGAGGACTCGTCCTTGCGTGTATTTCGGTCCGATCGACAATTATCGGCGCGGCCGTAATTACGCTAGATTAAAGTCAGTCGTCATCGATCGATTCCACATGCTTCCTCCCCTCTCGTCTCGCCTCCTCCGGCGTTCGTTTGTCCTCGCCGTTTTATACTTCTGAGGACAACTGCGCGATTGTCTCCTCCGTTCTAATATTCCACCACGACTCGAGAGAAAATTCACGATTCGCCCGGTTAATTGGACGCGACGTGTTACGGGAAAATGCGTTAATTCGCGAAGTTAAGGAGCAACAATGTTCGGCGTAGTTATAAATTTCGAGCTTGCTTCACTCTCTCTCGAAACCGCGCGCTACTATCTCCATTTTCGCGCGGACGAAGTCGTTTCGCTTAACTCGCCGTCCAATTAGCGCGCTGCTACTTCACAAAACGGCGCGAGTTGTAACGCGCATAACGCGTTGAATTATAGACACGTGAAAGATTCCGAAAGCACCTCATTCGCGAACGAATTGACATGTTTTTATCACTTCTCCGTATATATAATCACAGTTTCTAACACACACTCGACGGCGTCTCGTTGTTTGCGACGCAGTTCCAAACTGTCGTCGACGTCGCTATAGGTCAAAGACGAATACAATTGGACGGCGCGCGCCGTCGTCGTCGTGGTTTAATCATCGGTCATTATTGCGATCTCGCTGGTGTAATAGTTATTATCATGTTTAACGACTCGCGCGCACCTACATACATACGTCGCTTCGCGCGCGCTTGATCGATGCGCATCGTGTGGATCGCACACGCGGCGCTCGGCCGCAAGTTATAATGATACCTTCCACTGTTGCAGCGAAATCAGAAGAGAAGAAATAACGTCTGCATACTTGGCAATCTCTATATCGACCTCGCTGATGTACGACCACGTCGGTGGTCTGTTATTAATCAGGCGCCATGCGCACGGATAGAACCCCGTCCCCATTCGTAGGATTATTAAGAGAGCGCGGGCGAACTGTCGTGAGATTGACTTGGTCAGGTTTTCACTTAACCTTCTCGGAAGATTGAAAGATGATGACTCGACGCGCCTACGTACTTTTGATATTCCGCTTTCTCGTTCGGAACCAACTAACAAAAGCGCACGGAGAAGAGGGTTTAATTAAACATAGTTAACCCTTCGTTAACAGACTGGGTCTCCCACCCCCAAATTTCAAACCGGTGTCTCTAATAAAAATTACTTTTTTTTTTTTTAACGCTTATGTCTTCGAAAATACAGAGATTTAAACAACTTTTTTTTTTATCGACGCAGAATCGTTCGCACTTTTGATTCAAAGAGACGACATTGGAAAAATATTGATATTTCGCGGAGAGAATCGATTTAAAATTCGCGTGAGCTTCTTAGACCAGTCTGTCCAACTAGTAGGCATTTTTGGAGTCTGTGTGCGAAGGGTTAAAAGATATGCAAACTAGTTAAAAAAATAATACTGTTTCGTTAAAATATCGTATTCTATAAAAGAGAAGAAAAATTCTCTTGATGATCTAGCATAAATTGAAGATAGACTTTAAGACATTCCATCTTAATTCTCTACTCTCTGAAATACATATTCTCGCTTTGGAACGTGATATCGCGTTATTTGTTCGACAAAGCAGCGAGATAAGCAAAAAGAGTGGAAGGAGAACGGGAGAAGCTGCAGCCTCTCTCGCGAGGAGGTGACATTTCAGCTAAGTTTCGCGGTTAGACCGCAGTCGCGGCGTCGGCGGTTGGCGAGGTCAGTGGCGCTTTGCGCCGCGGCAACGGCGCCGACGACAGTGTGCAGCAACGGAGCGGCCTCGGAAAATCGACGCTAAAAATAGCACTTAGTCGGCCAATAATAGAACGCCGTCGAGTTCTGTGCAAGACGATAAAGAGAGAGGAAAAGAGAGAGAGAGAGGGACAGCGCGTCCCGCTCTCGGGTAGGCCGGGTACGCTTCTTTGATCGGTTGCCACCGCGAAATTGCACGTCTATTTTCCCTCCGGCGAGAGCCTCTGCTCGCACATCGCGCGCGTCGTCTCTCTCTCTTCTCGGAACATCCTTCTGTGTGCATTTCACGAGCTTTGATCCTAACCGGCGCTAATCTTTCATATATATTCCATTTCGCAGACAGTACATGTATGTATTTTGGAGAAAAAAATCTTTCGAGATATTTACTGTATAGTGTAAAGAAAAATACTTTTTTAATGCGCGCGTGTATGTATTCGCTTATAAAACAACATTAGCACGTGATAAAACGTTAATATAATATTTTGCTAGCGATTCTTTACGTAAAACGCGAGTAATCGGCGCAAAGATTGTATACCGATGTCGTCGCGAAATGTAATATTGTATTTGCCGGGGCTCACGTTTTGCCCGTCCGACATTCCGCGTCTCTCTAACCCATTCCATTACCATTAACCTCGAAGCCAATATTGCCGGCGCGGTAGCTGCTATCACCGGTTAAGGTTACTGCCGTCGTTGTTCGTTTTTTGCCACTTGTTACCTGGCGGCGGTGTTCCTTGCCAGTCGATCCAACGAATGATTGTCGCTGTCTTACGATCATTGCCAATCGTCGATGTAACGACTGAGACGTGACCGCGAGACCCCCCCCCCCCCCGAGAATTTTGTTTGCTCGGCTTATGCGTGGCGCATAAATAAATATTCAATTCTACGAAAATCGGAAGAAAAAACGTTCCCGTGACGTCGAGACGCGCTCCGATCGAGCGCGAGCGGGCACTTTGCCGAACGCGCGACGGCGGGATGAAAATGTGTTTTCCAAAGCGGAACTGGTTCCTCCCGAGAGCGCTTTCGTCACACCCGAAAGGACTGTGCAAACGGTTTAACGGAGGAGTGACGTCGTAAGAGCGCGACTTAGCGCCTCAACGCGAAGAGGGGGAGGAGGGTGAGAAAGAGAGACCGAAAGGTGCGGAACGCGGGCCCCGGGTTCTCGTCGGGGTGTAAAGAGACGAAGGAATTCGCAAGTAGGCGGCGAGAGAGGCGAGGAGAGTCCACCCGGCTCTCTCGTAGCAACGTGCCGATGGAATGACAAGCAGCGGCGGTTGAATCTTTAATCTCTCGCGACGCGAGATATTAAAGTTTCTCGAGGGCTCGGCAACTACTTGGCCCGCGCCGTCCTCAAATGGGGTTTAAGTTCGATAGAGAGACAGGCCGGGCTTTCCACGCGGCGCGAGAGATATCGATGGCCGTCTTTTAATGCATAAATAAAAAGACCGACGATGGCGCACCGATTACCCTCCTCCTCCGGCCGCCTCTTCCTCTCTGCCATCGTCGGTATTCGACGATGTTCTTGCTCGCGTATACACTTGTTACTCCACTCGCTCCCCGACTTCACTTACCCGTGTCAAAGAGACCCTCATTTGGCTCATTACGATCGGGGAATCTCCGAAATGGAGTTTGCGTGCGCGCGCGATTTTGCGTCGCAATAGACCTTTCAGTAACAGACTGAAAAAAAAAAAGATGCTCTGGAAGCGCACGAGAGTTACAAGACAAAAAAAAGATCCAAGATAATTAGATTCCGAGAAAATTCTCCTGTCATGATTTTCGCGATATCGAGACTTATCGCGTGGGTATTTCGCGACATTGTTCCGCAGCGAGAGGAAAAGGGAAGACCGCGCGCGCGCATCGCGTATGCAACGATAATTTCCATGAAAGACAGACGATCGTTTCACGGTCATGGAATGCAAACAAACCACGTTCGCATCGAGAGCTTTCTTCCTCTCTTTCGCATCCCTTCCATGCGTTTGGTATCTCGGCGGCGCGTGTGTGCCTCAAGTCTGGTTTACACGCGCGTGCTTTCATCTTTGACGTAATATTATCCGGAAATCAGTTATTCATTTTTCTTTTTTGACGGATAAACTTATCTCTAGACGATCGTCTGAAACGATCATTCATGTTTAATTCTTCGACACGCTAAACGACGTTAGATAATAATACTTTTGAAAACGAAAACCAGACGATACTGCCGATTTAACCTTGTGATACGCGAAAATTATATACAGGATACTCCGGCATTAACACCGTTTCGTATGTTAAGTGGCAGATAGCGTGTTATTTTCGTTTTCTCGACGACGTCGTCCAAATCGTGCAAAGTCCTCGTCCTCATCGGAATAATCAAGTCCGGTCTCGCTTGCATAAAAAATTGGACGCGAACGCGCGCGATAAATACGATAAGCGCGTGCGCGCGCGCGTGAGAGACCCACGTCGGATTTCACCAAGGTCTCCTTCCACCTCTTCGTCAAAGGTTCGCGGTTGTCCCGGCTGTTGTTGTTGTTGTTGTGAGCAGACCTGTACGCTCGCCGCCGCGTTTCACTGTCCTTGTAGACAGTCAAGGTCATGGTCGTCCGCGCGCCCGGTGCCTTCGCGGACTTCTCGGGCATCCAATGGGAATCGCGTTTCCCATAAACGGCCACGTGTGCTGCTGCTCGCTCGGCCTGGGTAGCACAAGACGACGCGATTCACGATCCAATTTCGCGACGAATGTGTGCAACTAGTTTCTCTCCCTCCCTCCCTTCCTTCCTTCCTTCGGTTTCTGAATACGCTCGCGCTCTTTGCAGCGTGCGTTAACTCCCGCTGGAAATCCAACAACGTCAGGGTCGTTTCCACGGATGTGCGCGACGTGTACATGTCGCCCGAGCGTGGTGTTTCCCATGTCTTGTGTAATGCACGAGGAGCGCTCGCTTTCACTGCGCGCTTCACGCCGGTCATTAGGCTAAAGATAACGTCGGTTACGTATGTATGTGTATACGCAATAGGGCGTGTCGTGACAACAACATGTCAGAATTGATTACGTTATTATTTCACGTCCCAAGTACAAATAAATGGATGGATAAGATTGAAGAGGAAGAGGAGGAGGATAATAAATTTTAATATTTTGATTTTCGTAGATAACTTCGAGACTCCCGAGAGGAAAGAGAGAGGCCGAGTATTATAAAACCGAACGTATATTTACATGTATCTTCATTGCGAGTAATACGTGCGCCGTATGATGCGCTATATTTTATGCACAACGCGCTCGTACGTGCGAAAAGCGCGCTAAAATTGCTCCACTCGGAGTCCGAGTTTAATTCTCTCCTTGCGGACGCGATCGATTCCCTTATCGGCAATTATCGCGGCTACCTACGTACATTCGTACGCGCGCATATTTTACAACGGCGGAGCCGTTTTGGTTATTACCCGCGCGCGCATCATTTTACCGTGATTATCATGGCGCGGAATTAATACAGTCATAAATCCGCGATTACGAGCCGGGCCGGGCGCGAAAAAGGCGGGAAGAGCTCCGGAGTTTTTCACTGTCGCGATAATGAAACCGAATGCATTATGGCTCATCGCCGAATGGCTCAATCGACGTACGTAAGAAGATAAACTCTCCTGGTTCTACCGCGCGGTTTCTTCCAGCCGCCGTTAAACGATCCCGATTCGTCTCAGTGGTGTCCGACCATATATATATATATGTGGTCATAATAACGTCGCAGGCACTTAAGACAATCGGCCAATAGCTGGCGATTTGTCTCGCGCGAAATGACTTCCGATCTGCCGTCGTTTATGTCGTTTGCCGCGTTCTCTCTCGTAAGCCGGGAAGAGACGAGCTTGTGATCGAACGTGATTTTTCACGGTTCGAAGTCACAGTCTTATAACTTCGACCATAGATTATAACTTTTATAATTTTCTCAAGCGATGTCTGGAGTTTGGGAAGATAAACTTGTATCGAATGTATTTATTTAATTTTACGAATTTTGTTTTACAATCACGAAACTTTCGAGAAGTAAAGCGACGGAAGTTTAGCGACTTGCAAGTTTGTACCGCGTACGAGTCGGAGTACGCACGTACGTTGTTGCGGGCTTGTAGCCGTGACGGTTTATCTACACAGAGCGATAAGGCACGATCGGACAAATGGCGACGTGCTCCATCGGCAAAACTGGCTTCGGAAGCCAGTCCGATGCGTACCTACGCAAAAGTGCATCGCGTCGGTCATCAGCGAGTTGGATCTCTCCGCCGTATCCGTTCTCACGAGAGAAAACCGACTACTGACACTCAATCGCGCTCCTGGAATCTCGCGTGAAGAGCGTCGGATGCACGCGAGCACGCGGTCGAACTAACACGCCATCACGTCCACGGCCGCTAATCTGCTATGCGTGACGCGAGGGCACCGAAACCGCCGCTCTTTTGTGAGCGATTCTCGCTCGCACGCACGCGGCTCTGCAACATTGTTCTCGATTCTCGAGATTTGCAATCGGTCGCGATTCGGTGAAATCCCATAAAGACGAAAACAGGATTGAAGAAGAAAAAAAAAAAACTTTCACGAATCGGCGAACCCGATATTCGCTCAATTTTTTGTGCAAGCGTCTTTCCAATTCGGCCACCACGGCACTAGATGAATTTCTCGCAATATTTTTTTATTCCGTACACGACATAATTGCATCACGTGTCGAATTATTTCTGGGACAAAGAGAGTCTAATATATGTAAGAAGCGGAATTAAGTTAAGTAGATGGAATGAAGAGCAAAGTGGTAGAACGTGTACGTTTTTCGACGAAGTTAAAATTGCTAATTGACGATACAATTAGGCAACCCGAGTTGCTTAAGTAAGCAAGAGCGCTTAATTTCGAAGAAAGCGTAAGAAGATTACAACGACTGTGGCAACTGTACCGAGTGACCTTGGCCTTGACCGTGAATCAGGTTCGTGAATTGCGAGCAGCCGGCGTCGCTGTCGCGGTGGCGGTCGGGGCGCCAGCTTATCTGCTCAAACATCGAATCTGGAGCGCGCTAATTACCGGCTTTTCCATGAGTCTAGTCGGGGCCAGTAATTGCATGCCCGTCGCGCCATCGACGTTGATTCTCCCCCGGGAATGCAGCCGCAGCCACGCCGTTGCACTCGGATCGGAGGTATCAGGTGCACGCTCCTCTCCCCACTCAGATTTTATTTTCTCCCTGGTGTTTATTTTCCTTCGAGTCCGCGGCCGCGTGTTTCGCACGGCCTTCGCGCCTTGTCTCGTGAGAAATCGTTAGCATATCGAATCATGTGCTGTGTGTTACATATCTCCGATTATTATCTCTAAAACGAATTTACGTGTTTGTTTGAATTCGTCATCGTGTGACAAATTGTTTCTTTCTTTGTCCTACGTCCGAAGATCTTTTTTCTAACTTTTTTTTTGAAGGGGAGAAAAACACCACGCATATTCGGTGCTAAATATTTGACGACGCGATGTATATTTCACCACGAACCGGAGAAGCCAATCGTTTCAGAATTGAAATATCGCGCAAGAAACGCGGCTCCAGCAGCGGGACGAAATATCGATGCCTCGAAAGCACCTCGCGACTTACGCGTGAGATAAAGTTGAAAGGATCGCGCGGGATGGAACGGCGCGGAGGAAAAGCCATCCCGGGACTTGGTCTACATTTCTTGCTATTCAACGTCGAGACTACGAGGAATGCAATATTATCGTTTCTCGCCCGAGAGTCTAAGCCGATCTGTGTTATCGTTCCTTGTTCTTTCCAATCGAAGGGGTTTGTCGAAGTTCTTTCTTTCGTCGCGCTTTCTGACATTTGCGGCACTCGTTTGAAGAATTGCATTTCTTTGAGATAATTTTTTTTTTTTTAACTCCATGATCACGCACGTTCTTTCACGCGTTTTTTCAATAAAAGACGGTTTTTTGTTGCACGAGAACAGAAAATCGCAGAATTAAAAGCAAGAACGTTCGAAGTTGAAATAAAACAAAAGACAAATCGCACGAGTGACAGCGTTTCACGAAAATGGATTATCTGCGGGGCAAATTTGTACGGAATATAAAAAATCCCGTAAGCCAACGGACCCAAGCGCCTTCGATTTACTGTCGATCCAAAGCGCGTCTCCAAATCCGGCTGAGGGTTCCGCGTCGTCTGACCCACTTACTTGTGGCGCGTCGCTGATCCGATTATGCGAGCCTCTCCTCGCTTTAAGACCATTAATTGTAAGACCACTGCAGCTGACACAGTGTTGGATAACGACGACGGTGAGAAACAAAAAATGGGAACTCGCTTTTTGTTTTGTTATAAACAAAATTTTCCATTGGCGAAATAAATACGCTGACAAGTTCACGCGCAACATTCGCGCAATCATTTCCCAGAACCAATCGCATTTTCAGTCTTTGGAAATCGTGAGACTGTGACATTTTCGCTGATTACGGCGAGTAATTTGATTTTCCGCGGCGTGGCCGTATTGTCAAGCGCGGCGGCGCACCACGTTACGTACACACTAATATAAGTCTAGAAACTATCCTAAGTGCACAAGAGCTCTTTTGCACACACATGGATACTTCTATAATGTAAAGTAATGAACAAATCGATTAACCTCAACTCCCCATTCACGCGTGAGAAGTAATTTAAAAATGGCGTTGAAAACATTTTTTATTATTCATTTTTTATCACGCGCAACAATCTTGAGTCGATTGCGGAAAGGCACAGTTCCGCTTCTAGTCAACCGAAACTAGGTAGGTTGTACTTAACTACTTACCGTAGTTGCTCCGACGAAGTGATACGAACCCCGCGCGCAAGCCGAGGACCGTTAATATCGATTTATCGAGCACGCACGCATAACTCACCTCTCCTCCCGCGCACACATTCCCACGTGCATTCCTGACCGGCTGCATTTTATAGTCGGCGGACTCTCGAACGTGTAGTTCGCCGACAACCGCGCGCGAGCGGCATGTTGAAGCCAGATACATTATATACAATCTGTTCGTATGATCGGCGAGGAGACATTGTAAACTTGACAAGCGTCGCCTGGATTTTATGGGGGAAGTAAAACTGGGATCTCTTGCGTTGACTCATCCGTCGAGTTTGTTGGACCTCCATAACTCGTGGCGATCTTGTTACGCGAACGTTTATATATTTATGCTAATGAACTCCTGGGGATGCGACTGGAAATGAGGGGGAGAACGGAAAAGGGGATTGCGCGTAAACGCCGCGCGCGATTATGAGAGAGAGAGAGAGAGAGAGAAAGAGATTCTTGTCTCTTCTTGTGAGCGACATCACGTCGCTTCTTCTTCTTCTTCTAGGGAGGCTTCTTCGTGATTCTTTGCGAACGCGCTTTCCCTCGTAAGTGGATCAAGTGATGATATGTCGATTCTGCGTCGTCAATTTAACCAAGTGGTTGGCTTTCGAAAAAACGTTAGCTGTCTTCGAGAACTTTACTTATACGTCAGCTGATGCGAACGGACGCTCGTCACATTTGGACAATTGCGTGTCTAAATAAATTTGATTTTTTTAATGAAACAAATTTTATATTTTATATGTTGAAAACTTGAATGATTCTTTTTGCGAATTAATCTTTATCAATTGATAAACTTGTCGCAGTATACTGATCATGCTTTTTCTTGGTGTTTGTTACAGGTATGTGCGAGAGATCATCCCATTGCCGTTTAGATTAGTCAGCCCGTGTCGTAAGAACATAATCACTAGTTATCGTATACTTACTATTTTTTTTTATTTTGCAAAATTGTTATTAGAGATATCGATCGTTATTATTATCAATACGCCAATTAACAATATTTTTTTCTTCTTTTCGGATTTTCTTTTAAAACTCGAGTAAGAGTCAAGTCAGGGAGTAATGTCCTCGAGTGCACCTCTTAGAATGCGCGCAGTTACGTAATACCGCAACTGGTCATTCTTGTCCACGTCGACAATTTTGTGTTTCTCTTTTTTTTCTTTCTTTCTTTATTATTACCGTTTTTCTAGAGACGCTTTTAGAGGCTTTGAAAACAAAGATAGAACTTGAGCGCAAATTCCACTGTAATAATTACGCGAACTCAATTAATAATTAAGTGCAAACACATAAGATCGCTAATAAAGTGATACTTGGTCACGTTTTAAAGCGGCGGCGATTTTCTTCGCATAAAATTTCTTCGTCGCTCTCGCACGCATTGATTGCGTTTTAATAGTAGACGAAATAATTATAGAAGATATGGTCTATTGCTAAAGGGAATAATTGCAGTGGCGCGATTATCACCGGGGAACGCTTTTAATGTACCATCTCCCGAGATTGGAATGTGCGTACCACCACCGGCAGTCGGTTTTAACGCGATTTAAAAATTAACTCGCAACAGGGAGAAGAGCGAATGAGTCAGTCATTCCGTCTCCTCCTCTTTCCTCCGCGTTGAAGGGGAAATAATATCCTTGGAATATTATTCGCGTGCGCGCTCGGCTAGTCGGTTTCATATCTCTTTCCGTTGCTCTCTTTTTTCTCACTTTCCCTCTCTCTCTTCTTTTTCCATTCTTATTTTGCGCACAAGGAAGCGGCAATAAATGTTTATAATTACGGCACAGACGATAGCTCTTTGAGATTGCAACTCCACCTAAAAAAGAAACCGACAAAACGTGGTGGCGCAAGTTTCGCGGAAAACGTATTTTCGTTCTCGCGTCCGGTGCGGAAAAGCGTTTTCGGTGTGTGACGTCTGACACCGCGCGACGCTCTGGTACCGCGTCGTGACGCGAACGAACAAATGCACCCGATTTATAATTCCCCTTTCGCGCGCGCGGCAAAGCAAAGTTGCGGCGAAGAGAGGAACGTGATATCTTCCGCGAAGTATCGTCGCTTCGCGATACTGTAGAAGCATCGATTAAAGCCTCGAGAATTTCAGCGGCGCGTGAGATCGCGAGAAGATACGTTCAATAATAACCGTGTGATTATGGGAAATTACATGTTTGCGTTTGAGGGAGGCAAATAATAGGCGACGCGTCTGTTGTCGCTCCGGCGACTACAATCGAGCATGAATTAGATAAAAAACTGCTCAATCATCGATATACCAGTTTCTTTTGTAATCATGAAGAGAGAAACTATGATAAGAGTTGTCCTACTTCCATCGCGTAAAAAAAAAAAAATAAATAAAATAAAATAATACGTACAATTCTAGGGAAGGTTAAGAAGTTTGTTTTATTTCAGAAATATTTAAAATTTTAATTTTTAAATTGAAGAAAAAAAATATAAACACTCCATTTATTAACTACCACATACGAAATAAAAATATTATTATTAATAAGATATTATTATTAAATACGTGTACATATTTTTAAGACATCCTGTCTACAATTGTGATATTATCATAAACGTAAATCTCGGAAATGGTCGTAAAACGTGCACGAAACTCGATTTTGCCGCGTATTACGTCGCAATTTCGTCACCGTAAACGAAAACGGACACCGGACTGTCTTTCAACGTCCGGTCCAGTGATTCGCCGCGCTGCGCCGCGTTGTTGTGAGGCCGGTTCAAATTTCTGGCATCTCTGGTTTCGTCTTCTTAGGAGACGTCGGGCAGAGCTGCTTACTTAGCATATACCTACGGCGCGCGCGCACGCGGCCACAAAGGGTTCCTTTCCAGGAAGATGCTTCGAAAACTGCCGCCGGTCTACGAAGTCGTCTCTTTATCTTCCCCGCGTGGCGGCGGTCTCTGTGTCTGTCTGACCTCGCTTCCACGTTACCTCATCGCCGGGAATCCTAATTAGGCTTTGTGGTTACCCATATTCGACTCCCTCGCGTAACACGTAATCCGCATATTGCGACACATTGGAGCAGAAAAAATCAAGAAACGAGTAGAAAAGAAAAAGAGAAAAAGATGTTGGGACGGTGTATATTATTCGTTTCAGGTTGAAAATTTCTCGTGAATTCTCAGTAAAATTTAGAGTTGATGTAATTTTAAGTAAACGTGGCAGAAGTTCTATCAAGTAGAAAAAGAAGTAATTTACGCGTTTTTTAAGGCTATACGTTCAATGATCATATTTTTGAAAAAAAAAACGTCTTTTGTAAATAATCTTTTACAACTCTTAAAATTATTAAAATTTTTTCTGAGATGAATTCTTCGAGAATTAATTATTTATCGAGAGTGTTAATTTTATGTGCTTGCCATGTGTTTTTGCGCGCAATCCGAAAATATAAATTTGCGAAGCGTGAGGTCGTCGCTTTTATAAGCGAGATAATTACAATATAATAATAACAGCCGTAACGACGGCGTTTGCCGGTGAATCATTGGCGCCGTTCCGGCTGCTCAAAAATTTTCGTTCGTGCATCTTACGTAATTAAGCTACGTAAAATGCGCTGCGCGATAACAGCTATTAATCACAGCAAATCGCGTCGTCTTCAGTGAGGAAGAAAATATACACAAAGAGAGAGAGAGAAGAGAGTCAGATTTAAGTGCAAAACATTAACATATTACGACCATTCCTTTTAGTTAAAGTAGATGATAAGTGAATTATGTAAAGTATTACGACGGGAAGCACACTATAAAAATTAAAATTATGACTTCATTGCGTTGTGAGTTTCTATATAACGTTTCTATATAATTGTTGCTGAAAATAGCGATGCATAATGTACACAATAATTCCGACAAAATGTCGATTATTTCAACAATCGTGATACAATCTAATCTTTTGATTCCGTCTCCGTTGAACGTTTGCCACCGCGATAGCAATTTGTAGCCGTGGAGAACAGCAAAAGAGAGAGAGAGAGAGAGAGAAAGAGAGGGTTCGTTGTTGCAAACGAGAACAATAGAGCGTGTAGGAGGGGAGAGGCAACACGATAGCGGGGAATTCCTGTTGGATCCGCGCGCGGAATCGTAAACGATCGTGCGAGTGCAGCCGAATGAGGGCGAGTTTGGTAGGTTGCTGCGCGCTCGTCTTTCTCCGTCTTCGTCCCGGCTCGAAGTGCATCGGCGTGTCTGTGCTTTGGAATGCGCCGCCGCCGCCGCCGCTGTTACAACAAGAAGAAAGCGATTCGATTCCACCGTCGTGGCGGCGAGGGGGAGACACTCGACGGGAAAGTTCTCGCGCGAGCCGAAGAAGGGAAGACTCGACTTGAGGAAGAGCCCTTTGGAAGGGGAGTTCTCGCGAGAGGAAGAGGGAGAAAGTGTGAAAGGGAGCGACCGCGAGGAGGCCGAAGGGCGAGGAGAGTGGAGACTGCATATGATGTAGAAGTAGTAAACCAGTCGTAGAATGCTATTGCCTACGTGCATCTAATACGTTGTTGCGTGCGACAACGACGTAGAAGCGCGCGTCGTCATCGTCGTCGTCGCATCGCAGCGCGACCAGACTTTCAAGCTGTAAAATTAGCTAAACAATTTTTTTATTAATTATTTTTTCTTGTTTACTTAAATTTTTTCGTGGTATCGCCACTGCAAAAAGTTTTACATATAATATTATAAATAAAAAAGTATAAAGAAATTAAATTAAGAGATAATTTTAGATTGAATAAAAAATTGATATTTTATTTGTTTTTACGTTTACGCTATATTTATCGAAAACAACTTCGTCAAGATTCGCGTGTTCACAGTCGCGGCATTTTGCTTGGTCGATTATTTGAGAGCGCAGTTGTGACCCTGCTTCGCAGAAACGAGTTCAGCAGGTGGGGTCACGAACTCAGACACGCGATCGTGCGTTGCAGCGAATTTTCCTCTCTTTCGATCGCCAGCTGCCGGCATTATTTCGCCCTTCTCATCTTGTAGTTGTATGTATATCGATCCCACTAGGTATCGTCACCCCATTCGCAACATAAACGCCGCGACCACAGCTGTTGTACTACAAATTTTTCGTAGAATTAAAAAAAAAAAAAAAAAAAAAAAAAAACAACAACAACACTAGTGAGAATCGGCGAGAGTTGAAAGAGATCAACATAAAATAGAAATGTTTTCACGTCAGTTTCTAAATTGGGAATTTCTAAATAAAAATTTTATATTTAGAAAAGCATTAAAATATTTTCGACTTGAAATTATTGGTAAAAATGCACGCGCGACGTGTTAGGCAACTGAGGATGAAATTTACGAGTTGTTCGAGAAAGAGAAGAGAATCGTCATAAATTGTTACCTGCGCGAAACACCGCTGGCGAGCGCGCGGCCTTGGCCTGTGTCGGCTTTTGCAGAGCGGTTCGGCTATAACGAGATTTCGGCACGTGCGTCGGAACTTGGGTCGAGTGGACCGTAGGAGCGACGTATTCGAGAGCCGTCTTTTGATCCGGTAATCTACGCGCCAACCTTCTCTTCATGAAGAGGATTCTTTTTTATTCCTCCGTCCTCTCGAGAAAGCAAAAGTTGGCATTCTTGATCCTCTGCTACTCGACGTGAGAAATGCGTTCAGCAATTAATATCTCGGAAATGTGATTACAAATCTCTTAACTGTTTTGTTTTATTTGTGAATGTTATTTTATGTGCGAGAACATTTTCTTCTTGAATTTTTTCTATGAGATATTGTCGCTGTATTCAAGATGAATCGAGTCATCTCGATCATGTGTAACACGACTGTTCTAATATGAAAGTGAAATTGTCACGACACAAGGTCTTTCATTTTTTTTCATTTTTTTTTTTTTTCTGTTCTGTTCACAACGTGTACTCGTGCAAAGATTTTATCTTAAATAGATTCGTCGCCGCGCGGTTGTTTTCCTTATCTGGTGTAGACTATAGACAAAGAGGAAAAGGAAACTTCAGGGCAGCTTTGAAATATTTGTGAATTGTAGAAACAAATCTCTACATTAGCATTTTTATTTATTAATTTTTCGTGAAAAAAAAAAACATTCTAGAAAATCACGTGTGAAACGCGCAAAAGTGAAACATACGCAGTTTGTTGCGCAGAAATCGCTCGATTCGAGCACCTTGACTGGTATCTAATTAACGCCCGAAACGAGCATCTCCCGGGGGGGATAATCGGGAATGATTCTTTTTTGTTTTTGAACACAACGACGCGACGTGTGGAGGAACCGGCTGCTCGAAGAAAGGCCGAGGCGAGACGGACATCGTTCGTGTACTTACGCAGGAGCCAACACACACGCGCGGGGCATCTGTTCGTTAACCACCTGTCGGCAGGTGCGAGCCGTACACCCGGCCCGCACTCGGTATCAATCGGCCCTGCTGTTTTTTCGGCTGGTTTGTTCCTCGAAATCGCGTTCCCGTTTTACTACGTCGTAGTACGCACGGACACGCGATATTCCTTCGCCGGATGTTATCGACTCGTGGACGGTGCAATTCCCTTCTCTTTACCTCCCCCAAGTGCGTAAAGCCCTTTAAGCTCGCGCCGAGTAAACAGGAAGTCGCCGGTTCGCCTCTTTCCTCCTCTTGTCGCATTTCCCCCTCTGATCTGCAGGTTACAGATGATGTTGCGTTGTAGAGAGGGGCACCTGCGGCGAGTGCGGTTTGTACGGATTTAACATGGTTACTACTTCGAGAGTCCCCATGTACGCTCGGTATAATTGCTGAATTCACGGGTGGTTTTCTTTTTTGTTTTATCGTCGTTAGCGCATCTCGCGAGTTTTTTTTGCTTTTCGCGTGAAAATGAGTTTTTGATGACGCGCGGTGCTTTTTAATTCGCAATGCGCGAGCGATAATGAGGTGTTAGGTGCTATTAGCGAGAGGACACACACGAGCGAATAATCCGTTTAATTTGATTACAGGCTGCGATACTCCAACAGACTGCCGAATACATCTATCAATTGGAGCAGGAGAAAACGCAACTGTTGTCACAGAACTGTCAGCTGAAAAGATTGGTAAACCAACACGAAGGTGGCGATGTACCTATCAAGAAGCGCAAGGCCGACACTCAGGGTATACTGTTTATTCTTTATTTATATTGTTTACAATAATAATAATTGCTACTAATGTTTGTTATTTATACAATATGTTTATTAAAAAAAAAAAATGAGGTTTTCCGGGTTTTTTTTGTTTTGTTTGATGGATTAAAAGATCTGAGAGCGCTCGAAAATGGAATTGATTTGAAAACAATCATCATGAATATTGCAAGTGAGGCGTACCGTAAAAAAATACACGGCGCTGATGCAAACACGTATCAATAAAAAATATCATTGCGGTCATTGAGCGCAAACATTTGTATACGTAAAACAACCAATAGATTCGGCGCGCGCATTGCTCGTCGCATAACGAGATTTTCCGAGAGGGCTTGAATTATTTATCGCCGCGGTGCTGCCGCACCGATTGTGTCGCACCGCGCGCGGATTTTCGGGTTCATGGGAGCAAAAAGCGCGGAAACAATCGGAGCAAAGCGCGAAAAGTTATGGGGATATACATTGCAATCCGCTTATTTCACGGTTTGCGTTTACGCGACGCGCGTAACGTCCAAGTTTTCATCGCGTCATTTTTTTTTTTTTTTCAATCACAAAATTGAATTATGCAGACATTTTCGTACACTCGCGCGAGCAAATAGGAAAAAAAGAAAAATAATATCCCGCCGTTTGATGTGATTTTTTTATAAATTTTTATTTGCGCGCGCGGCGAAAATATATAAAAGAGTTTCATTATACATACATATGTACAAAATCCCCAGCGGTCTTTATATTCAATTTACACGATTGCCAAGTTATTGCACAGCTGATCGTATTTTGCCGGCGAGAATGACAAATTTGGCAAGCAGGAATTTTTTAATTTCACTTCTCACAGCGGACGTAGTCCGCTGATGCACAGACGCATTTGAGGGAGCCGTTCGTCATTTTCGCGAAAGTAATTACATTCTTCGCGAGTGAGGTACCACGACGAACCGATATATATATATATACATACAATATATATATGTAGACTATTTCAGGAGAAGAAATTCAGGAGAAGTAATATAAAAGCGAGAGAGATATATATATATAAATCTCTTGTTCAGCCGATAAAAGTCTAATTTACTGAAACGTCTTAATTTAATTGTCATATCGCCGTGAAAGAAAGTGTATTGAAAAATGGCGCAATGTGTATTCTGCAAGTTTCGCTTCAAAAACAAATAGAAAAGATGGAATCAATATTGAAACTGGATCTCTCAAGCGATATTAAAATTTTTGTTTTAACGCAAATTCGTGACACTCGTGATTGATCGTTAAATGTTGAAAGGTGAGAGAAAGAGAGAGAGAGAGACTATCGGAAGATTAAACTTCTCGAGTTTATATCGGTTTTCTTCCTGAGAAACGGGAACGAGAGGTGGATAAAACGGGATCGTCCTCTCGACTGTGTTCGTTCTCGAAAATCGTTATTACTTCAAGGGCTAAATACAACGGGCGGATTAAGGAGTGCTCTTCTCTTTCGACGCCGATGGCGTTTCGGCGACGTCGTCGTCGTCGTCGTCGCGGCGCGATCTGCCCGCCGGAAAGTATCTGTCGCGAACTTCGGGACCGAGACAATTTCAATTTCCGGTCCTATCGTAAATTAGTTTCCTCCGTCGATGGCATGGCGATATTCAGAAAGTTCGTCGTCGGCTGTGCGACGAAGCGAATTTAATGCCGGCGAACCACTTTTATCGATCAATCGCGGTTAACCTACCGATTGACTTCAAATACTGGTCTCAACATTTACGATTATTGCCCGAGCAACGGAATACCTATCCTATTTCTCATAATCGATTTCATACCGAAACAGAGAGAGAGAGAGAAGGCTAATTTGTTCCTTTCAGGAGAAACATCTCGCAAATTTTCTTAATGAAAAAAAATCGTCACGTGTAATTTGCATAAATTATATTCTTTTTTTTTTTTTTTTTTCATCTTTGTGAAACAATGGCCTAAAAAATGAAGGCTGACGGCACACGTCGCGAAACAATCTCATTGACAATAATAATCGATAATCAGAACCGTTACCGTGGAAATTAACGTGGAAGCGTTAATTAATAAATGGTCGATTGATTGAAAATGTTCGCAAGAGCGGCGCACAATTGGCCGCTGCGCGCGTTACCGCGTCATAATTCGCCATAATGTTCCGTGGATGTCAAACAATGCGCAAATAAAGTACCCACCCATGTAGACGTGTGTAAACATTACATTCACTTTGCTTTAATATAACGTCGAAACAAACGAACTGGCCTTTGATCCCCGTCAAGTGTAATGGCCCTCTATATTTGTTCTATATTGCAAACAGCGACCACACACAGACACACACGCACGCACGCACGCACATACACACACAGATTTAATTTCGCTTCGCGGCCCCGCAATCATTTATATCGCATGGATGTGCGCACCGCATATACCGGAAAGCCGAAATACATTCCGAAACTTCATTGCGGTTTATTCACCAACTGTAATCCGAATTTCGTGCGCTTTCCCCAGAATTACTTCTACCGAGAGAGAAAGAGAGAGAAAGTAAAAACGCTGGAAAAGTGTTCCCGTTGTGCGTGTCGATTTAATCTTAATTTTTAATCAGGGATGAGCGCGGAGGGTGGGATCCTCCCTAATTAGAGACAGAGAGAGAGAGATAGAGAGCAATCTCCGAGGTTCGGAGACAAACGAGCAAAAAGGATTCTCTCGAGGCGTTTTTGGAATTTACTATTAACTTCAGAGCACTTGTTCGGCGAGTGCTCGAAAATTTATCTCTCTCTTCACACACAGGGGGAGAGGATTTAATTTTTTCCTGCATTCGGCTTCTTTCTTTCAGGTGTTGTCGTTAGTCTACCAATGCACGTCAGCGAGAGTGGCGATGAGGGCTTGGGCAGTATGTCCCCCGAGCCGTTGTCAGTAATCACAGTGACCACAGAGGGACATTCCGTTGTGAACAGCGAGGTGGTGGAGCTCAGGCGACAGCTAGAGAGGGAACGTCACGCGAGACTGCATTTAGAGAAACAAATGAGAGCAATTCAGAACCAGTTGTATCCTGACAGATTCCGGGACAATCAGCTAATCGCTTATCAGCCCCACGAGGTAACGATTCGGCATTGCTCTCCTACGCCCGTTGATCTTTCGAGGATCGGAATAAAAAGTCCGCCGATATGTTAAAAAAAATAAAAAAGCATATTGATAAATTGGTCCGTCTAACAGATCGCAAGAATGAAAGAGAGAATAAAGAACGCGTGGAATTGAATCCACGGCAACACAAAACTCGGCAGTAAAACTGACTTAAAAAAAAAAAAAAAAAAAAAAAAAAGCGTTTTATATCGCATATATAAAAGCGCGATATAAAGGTTTTAACTGAAATATCACACGGTCTATGAAAACATGTTTGAGCGATTTCGGGGATGAGGGGAGGGGCTGGAGGGGTTGGGCGAGAGATCGCTATCTCGCGCGATACAGAGATACAATTTAGCCGTGAACCCGTTCGACCTCTCGTGGGTTTTAAACGTTCCCAGGCGAAAGATATTGCGAACATTGTTTTAATTGCTCGCGCAGATAACTGCGCCTGATAACGTCGCGCTGTAATACCGTTTTATTACTTCGATCGAATGAATTTCTTTACTCATTTCCGTGACGAGATAGGTCTGTAAAGGGTAAATCCGAGGTCGATCTCTGTTTCCAAATAGACAGAGATTAGTACGATGTCAAATTAAACCGCTTCTGTCCAGGTGATCGAGCATACGGATAACGTGATGGCGCAGGAAACGGAGGATATGGCGACGCTCCAAGTGGTCTCGGTCATGTCTTTGCCACCTGTGGGTTCCACCCAGACCGTGGAGACGTCCAGTCCCGATCCTAGTTCGCCTCCGTTGTCCCCGCAACCGGCCGACATAGTGCCGGAAGAAATTAAGGAAGAAGAGTCCCGTTCTGGCAGCCCGAAGCTTGTCACTTTCGCCCAGAATCAAGTGTTCACAACGATAGAGGAGCAGACCACCGCGGACTCTTTCTCGTCATCGAGTCGTGTCACGTACGCGTCGTCCAACGATTTCAAGAACGCCTCGCCGCAGTACATTGGCGGCAGCCCGAGCAGACCCTTCTCGCCGGCCGCGGAACCGCAGCGGCTACCGAGCGTTCTGGAGGCCGCGATGAAAGCCGAGCCCAAAGTCGAGGTGGAGAGGTACGTGTTGATTTTTATCCGAAATGATCCGTGGCGCTCATTAGAAGCGTTGTTTGAGACGCGGACGGAAAGCCCTAAGTCAATAGTCGGAAAAGACCACTTTGTGGATACGAAGTGGCATCTGGTTTACTTTTGCTTTTCGAGTGCCTAATTTGTCGACAGCCGTCAAATGTTAAACGTTCCCTCGTGTGACCAAGAGCGTGTAAATTTGATTTATCGCAAAGGACCGCGGTATTTAAAGAGACTTGGGAATCGATATTTACGCTCGGGATGCTAACATAAAGTTTCTCTTCGATCGCAGACTGCCCTCTCCATCGAACTCCCTGGACGATGCCACTCCGAGGTTATACAATATCAACACATCCCGGCAGAATTTAGAGACGATCGTCGAGGCGATACGTCACTTGGAAGGTGATCATCTGTTCAGCGACGAGCCCGCGCAAGACGTTCCGTTGGCGTTGACTAACAAGCAACAACAGCAGCAACAACAGACGAACACGACATCGACAAAGTCCGCAACTACAACGTCCTCTTCGCCTTCTTCCTGTTCCTCGGCGTCGACGTCATCCGCAACGTCCGCGAAGCAACGGATACTGAAAGAGCACTTTCTTCAGTTTCACACGCCGCAACAAGCCCAACAGCGACCCGGCGTGATCGTGGTGAAGCATTCGTGATCTAACAACGCGTCACGTTCCGTGCACAACTGAACAATGCACCCAGAACGACGATGACGCACTCTCTTCCGCCGCTCGACATCGCCGCGGTTTTTATCGTACGGAAACGAGAAATCCCTTTTGGCTCACTCGGGAGAGAGCGAGCACTTGCGAAGACGCGGCGAGATACGGCGGCGGCGGTGGTCATCGTGATCGCGTTCTTCTTTTAGAGAGAAAGAGAGAGAAAGAGAGAAAAAGTGAGAGTGAGAGTGAGAATGAGAAAGAGAAAGAAAGAGAGAAGAAGAGAGAGTGAGAGTGAGAGTGAGAAACAGAGAGAGAGAAAGAGAGAGAAAGAAAGAAGTGTGTGTGTGTTCTCCGTCTTCGTCGATCACCGATGATTATCGTGAGTCTTCTTCGTTCGGATTACATAACGCGAGGTTGGATTTCACGTATGTTCCTACTACGCGCTTAGCTCGCCTTCGCCTTGGAAGAAACGCATAAAGCATCTTGCGGAAATAATCAACGAGTCGCGTTGTTGAGAGATAAGTCCGTACGATCGATGAATTTTTAGATAGAAGAGACAAAGCGATTTTGAATCGCGGATACGTAGCCCAGGCGAAGGTAGGAGCCAAGCTCGAAGCTTGACGAAAGGATCCTCTCGTCGCCGATTCGACGAAACGACAAATATATACATACATATATATATATGTCGTTTTTCTCGATTTCTCGTGTAAATAACTGACGATTTCTCCCGATCGTTTCCGACGATTGCCACGAGATCGCTTTGAATCTCGAAAGGTTTTCCCTCCCTCCCTCCAAACCTTTCGAAAGAAAGTCCGCTTCCCTCACGTCGAACGCGAAACGGACATTCTTTCGCTCGTTTTTAGTAAGTAACATTTTTTTTCTTTTTTTTAGATTTATAATAAGCGGATAAGAAAAACTACCACGATAATATTCCTAGCAAATAAGGCTGCGCGTAACACTGTATGATATATACATATATTACATTCATATATATATATTACATGTAAAGAATATAAATAACATACTTACGCGCGCGCGTATTCTTTTTTTACATTGTTACTAAAATGAAAAAGATAATGCGAGATAACGCGACGCGAGAAGAGAGATATTAAGATATTAAATAACGACGCGTAAAAATATATATACATATGTATATATATATATATATATATATATATGTGTATATATATATATATATATATGTTCTTTCGATACTTATTACGGGGTTACCACTGGACAAGCGCGAAGCGATTAGAAGAAAGTCAACAACCAGCAACAAGATTTAATCAAAATATATCCGCACGCAATACTTAAATACTTGACATCAGTTGTTAACGTTGGTACAACGACGTTGCCGGGACGGCGGAAACTGGGGCTCTCTCGCGTTGACCATCCGGGAGACGTCCCGGTGCACCTGCACGCGTGTGTCTTGCATATGACTCCCTTCTTCTGTGTTCTCATTGTATATCGAGACGTTTCGCGGGTTGAAAATTCCGTTTAATCTGTGCCAAATATCCCAAGAGAGAGAAAGAAGAGAGAGAGAGAGAGAGTACCCACATGTTTTTGTTCCTTTGTAGTAAATATATAATATGCGTAAGATGAGAGAAGAAAACCGGTCGATATATCTAGTAGGACAGCGTTTTCGACGGGATCGCTCGTCCCCTCTATTTTACTCGTCAATGCGATACGACGACCGAGAGAACGTCTGTCTTCTCGACAAAGCGGATTTTTCTCTCGATCGTCGCAATTTCCGTCGCGTCGTCGACCATCACCGATCTTCCCTTATATTATCGGATTGGTCATCAGCGTCGAGGGAAAAACCGGGACGATGATCTCTTTGCATCGACCATCGTGTCCCGCGACCGTTTCTTAACTCCGACGTATATGACAAATATACATTACACGAGATTTTTCTACGCGACATACGAATTTCTTAAAGGCTTTGCGGAACACGAGACTCAAGAGGCTTGGAATTTACAATTTCTTGTGCCTTTTCGAGGGGACGAGCGATTCAGCGATTTCGAACAAGGTCGACCGATCGATCGACCGGCGGTGAGTCTGGACGTTTTTTTTTCTTTTCTCGACGTTTTTTTTTCTTTTTTTTTTTCCACGTCTACACGCGTCTGTGTATTATGTGCGTTTAAACGTTTATGTTTACTTTTCTTCCATTTATATAATCGTTTCATCGAGTGACCGTCGTATTGTACACACAAGCGTATCGCTCGCGAAGTATAGGGCCCGTAGACCAATTTTTAACCGATTATACATTAGTACGGATCCTTTCACCCGTAATTTACAATTATTATTGCTACTATACTACTATTACTACTATTGCTACTTTTTTTTCTACGATATGACGATGATTAATGAGCGACGTAAGTTTAAGAGTTTAATGCGTAGATTATATGCCTACAAGGAGATAATTTTAAGTACTTGTTTAGAGAGATATGCGTAAGATTACGTTATAGGTGAAGCGAAGATGCGCGGCGGTAAGATAGAAGAGCATTACGATTAAGATCTTTAGTTAACGTTCTTAGCAGTTAGGGTAAACGTAGGAATTGTTTAGCCAAGTATATATATATATACATAAATATATATATATATATATAATGCAATTTGAAATATATATACATCCAGGGGTTAACATTGTCTATCTGTATGATAAATGTGACGCTACTTCGTAACTGTATTTGCGTGTATATAAAAAAAATACCTTTTAGCGGATATCGCACATTATGTAAACACACATGATCATCATCTAGCTAACGTAAAGGGAAAAAAAGAACGAATGAAATAGGGTAAAAAATTGTCGTAAAAAAAAAACAAAAAAAAAACAAACAAACTACGCCTTTCGTACTTTTTGCCCGCGTCGTTTTTTTTTTAACGAACGACGCCCTCATTTCGTCGGCGCGTGTATTATCGCATATTTTTTTATGTACCATTTGACGTTTTCACCGCGTTTGATTATTTTTTTTAATACATACGCAGGAGAGATTCAAGGACTACGTTAAGTTTTTTCGGATTAGAGAAAAAGGACACTCTACGTTTCAATCAACATATACACGGAAACACACACAATCACTTCCGAAACGTACGAGAGGCGTTTTTTATACACATAGAAGGTTACGATTCTTATCTTAGGCTTTCGACATTCGCGATGAAAGTGTGATTCCGCGCGTTATTCTCCGTGGCGGATCTCTCGAAGGTAATGTACAAAGCTCGATGTCGACGTTCACGCGAGGACGCACGAGGGCCTAAAAGGAATAGTAGAAACAGAAAAAAAAAAAAGAAAAAAAAAGAAAAAATATTTGTTTCCGTCTTTCGTATTTTTCCTATAATTCTCCCCCCCCGCGGTAATACGAAGATCCCACAGCATTTACACGTATTTTCTCGCGCATCATCGCGTCACATTTTCCTTTTCGGCGACGAAGCACGCGCGTGTGACGCGACGCTGCCTGAAGAAGTTCGACGATGTCGATTCTCGATTGACAAAATCGCCGAGAAGATTTTTCGAAGATACACGAAAAGAAGAGTTACGTACCACGTTGTTGAGTTGAACGTCAAAAAAGGTGAATTTTTTTTTCTCACGCGAGTCCGATGTATGCGTCTCTCGTTTTCCCTCGTCTGATTTTGATAGTGTTTTGTTTTGTTTTGTTTTTTTCGGATATCTCGTGCGAGTATCTTCGGCGCTTCCATAATACACACATACACATATTTATACATATACAAAAACACATACATATATATATATATATATTATATATATATAAACGTACGTAGAGATACATGCGTACGTAAAAAGTATACGAGAGTGTTGCACGCATACGCCGCGTGTGCGCCGTGCTGCACGCATTTAAGGAAACCTCTTTGATGAGACGATCCTCGAGTTTCGCAATCGATTCTTTCTTTCTCCTTTTAAAAACTGTTTTCGTTTCGGCGCGTTCGTTTCTAACTTTATATAATAAAACCGAAAGGAAATAAAAACCTTAGCCTTTGGCATCGTGTCGCGATTTGCTTTCGGTGTGGCTGGCAAGTGGGACGGGGACCGAATTGCAAGAAAACTGGCAGGAAAACATCGTGTTGCGCACGTGTCAGCGTGAACGAAATCGACGAAAAAATACGACGGCGTAAATGATGAATTGACGACACTTTGGAGGAAAAAGACTAGAGATACTACGTTTTGTTTTATTGAATGAAAATTGTGTGTGTATATGTTGCGTAATAGACGTATTTTATCGCGCGCGCTTTATTCGTACTGATAACATTCTGTGCGATTGCTCGATGTAACGACGTCAGCTGATCCAAATTCTCGACGCGAGATAATAACACGAAGTTTTTGTTTATCCTAACGCGCGTTACACACAACACATATATATATAGAGAGAGAGAGAGAGTCATTGAAACAAGAATTCGTCCCTGTGTCATAAGATTTTACGTTGTGTATTTATGTGTATATATTATATTTTTTATGTTACATGTTAGTATGTATTACGTATTTTTATTATTATCACGATAATGTGCTATAGGCTTACTACGAACGCGCAAAGTTCGCGAAAGTTTTACCAATGACGAGACACACCCGATGCCACGAATAACATCTCTGTGAGGTTTCTTAGATGGGTTATTACACGTCTGAGAAATCTCCAGACACGTCATTATTCCACGCATCTAATTAATCAGTCGTCATTAGTAACGTGTGTATACATGTGTATAGCGTTTACACAACAAATTTAATATTGTTGAATCATTCACGTTGTCTGTGATACATCTGTTCTTTTTTTTTTTTTCTTTTTTTTTTCCAACTATTAATATCCCAGTATCAGGATGTAAACAACCTGTTTTGTTTTGTATATCTTTTTCGACACTGTTAATCTTTTTATTATTGAATCATCACTTTGCATGCTCATCAAGCACCTTGTCTAAGCTATTGTATTCGATTGCGACATGTTCGACAATTCATAACTCATTAAGCGACAAGATAAATTACAATCGAGCAAAAGAAGAGTTCGCTTCATTTAGCATTCGCGTCACATCGCGAAGTCGCGTGCACCTGCGGATGTTATCAGTATGAATGATGTGCGATATTTATGTTGTAATGGCATACTTTAAAAACGATAACTTCTGAACGCCACTTGCTGTTGTTTTTTTCTTTTTGATGACGCGAAGTCACTTGCGAAGATGTGATATGTACTTGAGAGTAATTAGTTTTTTTCTTTTTTTTTACTTTTAAAACAGTTTGTATTTTAAAACTGAAACATTGCGATCTTACGTAGTCTAAGGAATTTTATCGTCGATTCGTTCGCGCAAGTTTCTGGGGAGAAGACGAAAAAAAAACGTTGATCTTCGTGCGGTGTTCCACCCGCGAGCCGTAACGTAAGAGGGAAGTTTTACGTAGACTGAGATTATAAAACTAGCGATACACAGATTAAAGTATAGACGCACGAGGATCACGTGTTCCCGAGAGAGAGAGAGAGAGAGCTGTCATCGCGCGCCGCGGTGACACGGACACTCGATCGATTCGATCGAAGCGATCTTTTTTATCGTTGAAATATATACATATAAAGTATAAAATATATATTAAAAAATATATACATATAAAAAACACAATGGCTCCTATAACTTCTCTACAGCTTCGTGTGTGTGTCTGTGTCTGTCTGTGTGTGTGTCTTTTATGTGTATGTAAGGCAGAAAGAGAGAACACAGTACGCAGGATATGATTTTAGCTGCTAAAGAAAGTCGCTGATAGTTTATTGTAAGTGTAAAACGCGTCGAGAGAGAATAGCGTGCGCACGCGGGAAGACTGGATAACCGATAAAGAGCAAAGTAAAGAAGGAACAGCCGAGTTTTGCGCAGAGCGAGTGCGTGGATATCACGACGACAAGTTTCCGGCGTTTACAATTATATTTCGATTTTTTTTTTTTTTACGTGGCAAATGGCGACTGAGAGTGGCGCCGAGATTGTCAATCAGTCGGTCGCCTCTGGAAAATTGCGGGTTGCGCGCTTCAATAATTTGGAAGAGGGAACGGCGGCACTCGGAGTCTCTTCGTGGTGATTGAGAGAAGAGAAATTTTAAATGAATTAATTCGCAGTAAACGTCGCACCCGTTTGCTTTCTGGAGCGCGACGCATTTCGAAATTCGGCGATGTTCCGCGAAATCGAGCAATTATTTTTTTAATCGGGCCAGCATACCGCTCTCTTTTGCCACGGGCCCGTCTATAGGAAAGAAAGAGAAAGAGAGAGAGATGTGTACATATATAATAACGTAAAACCGTAGAGCGTTAGAGTGCTGCCGGAAAGAACGTACAACAGGGAAGTAGATAGGATAGATAGGTATAGAGACAAGAGTGTGCGAGAAAAAGAAGAGCGCGAGAGGACACGAGAGAATGTTATATAGAGATAAGCGGATCGTGCGAATAGCGTAAAACGTTTTTGTAAAACGCGTAAGCGGACAGATTCCAGAAGTCGTTTCTGGAACAGAACTGAGCAGCGTGCGCGGATGTGTGATTTTGTACGTGTGTGCGTGTGTGTGTGTGTATGTGTGTGTGTGTGTGATTCACGTGCCGAGAGAGAAAGAAGAGAATGAACGTGAGAATGCGTAAATGTAACCATATAGTGCGCCGAAAAAAAACAAATGTTTTCTTTTTTTTTCATGTTCTTGAAATACATTTCTTTTTTCTTCTTAAACGACTTCAGACTGGACTTGGAATCATATCGAAACTCCGTATCCGTATCGACTGAGATGATCCGAGAGCTCACGCGGCGCGCGGTGAATCAATAGACACAAGCGTGCACAATAAACAACAAATCGTCGATACCGCAAAGTCGAGATATATGCACATTAGAGCTTTCGTATATCGTGTTTCGCATTTTTATTTCGTTGAATAATAGAATAAACTCGTATCAAAAATCGAAATTCAGTTTGATTTTCTTTTCATATACAAATGTACTTGTTTTTTGTTTTTTTTTATAAACGATTGGAATGTTTTTTTATCGATACTGGAAAATGCGATGCAATATTCGCTGGTTATTATCATTAACAACAACGTTAATCTCATTCGTTAATATCATTAGAAACAAAATCGTATCGAAACCAATGCTTTGTGAGAAATTTAAGAGTTTTTAACAGACTGGTTTTAAAAGCATCATAATTAACGTAAAACACGATATCGACTAACTTACAGCGTGTTTATTAAAAAAAAGTTTCATAATATACGTAAGACCAGATACAGAGAGAGAGAGAGAGAAAGAGAGAGCGAAATGTATTATTCCGAATTTATAAGTGCACCGTCCACACAAGTTGATGTACATTGATGTACGAGAAGAGAACGGGAAAACTCACTTAGCCGTGAGAGAGACAGAGAGATCGCACGTGGTTTCTTTTTAGAAACTACCTCTTTTATATACACTAATAATAGTCAATTCGCATTTGTAAACGCGATTCGCGGAGTTCTTCTGATTTCAGAAAAAAAAAAGGATTATTGTGGAGTTTGTAATCAACAATAATTTCGAACAAGATGGACAAAAAATTCAACTGAAACGTGAACGACTCCGAGTCGACAACTTTTCCATGTTTTTTATTGTACACTCGAAGTTTAAAAAAGAAATTTATCGAAGAATCACGCTGGAATTTAGATTAAACGCGAACTTTAATAGCCGACTAGAAAAAAATGTGGATCAAAAATCTCAGCACTTGTATCCTTCGAAAGTCTTCAACAAAGTTTTCTACAGCCACATATCTGTCCGAATCGAACTTACAAATTTTTCGTCGTTTCATCATCGAACAAAATGACCAAGGATCACATCAGCTTTTCTACCGCACGAAATATCTCTCATGACAAAAACGGAACGAGATGGCATCGTTCTCGTGATAGAGTACGCGCTTTTTTCTACGTGTAGAAACTGTGTAGAACGAACGATAGAGTCGCATCGTCGATGCGGTACAATCTCTCCCCTTTTTACAAACTTCTTTTTACAAACCGAGAGACAGGAGAACAATTTCTCGAGACTGACACGAAAGACGCACCGGCGCGGTGGACGAGGATGCGATCGCCGCGGTGTGTGATCGCAATTAAATAATAATAACAATAAAACATTAAAAAAAAAAAAAAGAAACACTAAAATACGAAAACGAGAAGAATGAAAAAGTTCCTCGAATTTTCAAAGCCGCGTTTGCCGCGTGCATTCCCGACTTGATTTCGCCCGACGAAGCGAATGTCGTCTGCACGCCGTAAACGTCGCGCTCATATACCACAAGAACAGACTGCCATTGAGTTTTGAGTGTATACATTTGTAATAAATAGCTGTAATCGATCGGAGATAAACTGTTTAGAGAGTGTGTGAAGAGTGTGAGGGAAAGAGAGAGAGAGAGAAAGAGACGAATGTGTGGGCCGAATACGTTGCGAATCAGTGACGGATTTGTGTGAATAATTTTTTGTTCGTTTCTCTCAAATTGTCTCCCGAATTCGGGATCGTTTGTTTCTCGAAAAAAAAAAAACGACAATTTTGCAGAACTGAATTTATCGAATCGATTTCAGTCGATTTCATCGAGATGTGTGTGGCGTGAATGAATTATTGCAACGTGGTGGTGAATGAAGAACACACGCGAGCTTTTCAATCAATCTGTCACGGGAATGAGTGAGATATTTGCGTTTGTAAGGAAAGAACACAGGACGCGCGCGTGTATTTTACGCGTGAGAAGTTCTCGGGCTTGTAAAATCTTTCGGTCGAAGGTTCCGCCGCGACGGGAGGAGACGACGGAGTCGTTTCGTCTCGAGGTTGGCCGAGAGGAGACGAAATCTATAAATCGCCGTGCGGGATTATGCAGATCGGGAGACGTGCCGACAAAAGAAATTGCACGGGAGACGGCGCAAAATCGTGCGCGTGTTACAACAACAAAAAATAAAAATAAAAGAGAAAAAAACACGACTGGCATTTATTCTAGGCGAAGACTCTAGTGCGAATCGGTGTAACAATTATATAACATACACGAATATACGGAAAGGAAAGGACAAAAAAAAAAAAGATATAATTCTCTGTGATGTATCTCTATGATTTTAATTACACATTGCGATTGTGATTATTCCTACGATTAATTAATATTATTTGCGAACGAGAGCCATCATTGCGAAGTGTATCGATTAGTGTTAAGGTAAAGAAAAACGCGTGTAGTGCGATTAAAAAAAAAAAACATTGCCGAGACGCTGTCCGTATCCTAGATGGTAGACACGCGAAAAAGGGAGATCGTATAAAATTTCGTACGAGTACGTACGATCGTGTTTAGTCTGACGGGATTAGGAAGTTTGTGCCCGGAAACGATGTGAATTACGCCGAGGGAAAAATGTTTCCGCGCGAGGATATAGCTCGCTTTTTATCCGCATTATTTATTTGTAGGCTGTGGACGAGCGACACGACGTTAGGATCATTGTAATTACGTATAGACTCGGTGCAAAGCGTGCGTGTAAGGATGTAAGAAAATGTTTTTTTTTTCGTCGTCAAAATGTAGAGATTCGCAACACTCGCTCAGTTTTATTAGCGTCCAGAATTGGTGTAAAAAAAACAAGTCTGTTACGCGTCGTCGGCCACGCGTATAATATAAGTGCAACACGAATTTTATCGGAAAAAGTCCCGCGAAAGAAAAGAGAAGTTAGAATATCGTTAATAATTATTAGCTCCAAACTCTTTGAACAGAAAAAAAATGGGATGGGAAAAAAAGGGATTTTAATATATTCTTCAGTTTTTTTTTTCTCCTCATATACGTAAAGATTGAAAGCGCAATTATCGTATTTTATCGATCTAGACATTAATTGTCTAGAAAAAAGATGTGCAAAAAATTACAGGGAAAGAATTATTTAAATAATCGGGGATATCAAAATTGTGTGCGTCGTGTCACGCGCTAGGAACAATCGGAAAAAAAAAACGGATAGAAAAAGTAGATAGTCACGTAAGATATGCGCCAGGCGGAGAAAAATAAAGAGATAAAATGCGAAATGTGAATGAAGCGCGTTGATCTTGTGAATGAGAGTGCGAGAGAGAAATTTTCGTCGATTAAGTTTCGTAAAATTATAAATAAGAAAACGCCGACTCTGTGGCGTGCGCTCGCGCTCGTGCGTGTGTATGTGCGTGCACGCGGCGACTCGAGCGAATCCCGGAAACGCTCGTTAATATTTGTACCGATGACGGGAACGGTTCGCGTAATTCGTTCGGGTCGACGAATAACGTTAAGAACTACGATTATTGTCGTACGAGAAAAAATAGACGAAAGAGATATCGAAAGCGGCTGGAGAAAAGAAAAAAAAACAAAGCGGAAGTTTCGTGTTGAAGCGACTCCCGTGAGAAACACACGCGAAGCGATAATGTATTCGGCTTTTATCCGCAATTCACGTTCTTATCGATTCGTATCTTGCCACGTATTATTGTCCGGAAACACAAAACGAAAAGAAAAACGAACGAAGAAGAAGATGGTCATTACGCGCGAAGATGTTGCCGTCTGCTTTGATCCGAAATCACCGCTCTGACAAATCGAAGCGGAAACACGACTGTGTTACTTTTTTGTTTTGCCGAACCGTCAAGGAATCTCGTGGTGTCTTGCATACGAACCCGCTTGCTGCGACAAAAAAAACAATGTGCCGCAATGACGAAGACCGTAAACAATTTATATGTAAATTTTTGAAAAAAAAAAGAAACAAAACGATTTGGCAATCATCTTAAATTAAAAAATAGTACGTACTGTTACGTGTGATTGTCGTATAATTTCTATCGTTACATATGTATGTATAGAAAAAAAACTTATAGACGCGATTCTTCGCTAAAAAAAAAAACAAAATGATTGATTGATTAAATGATCGATGATTTGTATAACGAATGGCGATAGTTCTGGGTCGCATGTGCTCTGCGAGAGTGATGTATTCTTAAAAAAATGTGATGTATTGCGGCGCATTAAATAATACACTGTCTGATAGCGAGATTAACTTTTAGTGGGGCAAAAAGAGGTAGTGCGAGAGGGAGAGAGAGAAAGCGGGAGAGAATGAGAAAATGCGTTATAGATAGAGATACGTAAAAGAAAACAAAAAAAAACAAAAAAAAAAAAACAAGAGCGAAAAGTGTCTTAGAGCTAATGGAAATTCCTTTGCGCGAGTGCACGGAACGCGCTGAACACAGGCAGCCACCTCCGAAACGAGAAGTCTTCAATACCATTTGCATATTGCTTTATTGTTATACACGAACATTATAACGACATACATTACATAAGAAGGAGTATTTACGGCGGTACGATTAAAAAAAATAAAATAAAATAAAAAAACGCGAGTTCCACGACGACGATGACGGCGACGATCGCGCGGACAGGTTTCCGAGGTGATTTGCGAGATGGTTTCGGCCCTCGCTCGAAAGTTAAGGGAAACGCGTTTCCGCGTTTCTCTCAAGCTCATTTTGGCGCGTGCAAATTTTCACGCGAAAGGAAGTAAAAATTTTATTTAGAACGAGATTCACAGACGTGTTAAATTAAAAGAGCATTTCTCTCTCGCGGATTTTACTTTTGTGCGCAGCACGTGGGGAAAGTGAGACAACGTTTTTTTCTCTTTTGCCACGCTGCGGAAGCGCGCAAAATTCATTTCGACTGACAAACATTCGACCAAATATCGAAGTAGGACTTTTTCGCGCGATTAAAACACGATCCTCGGTACGTCCTGGAACACGTGGGATACTTTTTAGATACTACGCGTTACGTTTTTGTATTTACGAAGGAAAAAAAAATTCTACGAGAATAGGAGACGGACTTGCTTTTCCCTCTTTTCTACTACTTTGTATATTACCAAATAATCGTTAATTAGAGAAGTTATTATGAATAGCGTTTCGTTATTTTAATCAACAAGATTTTATTAAGCGGAATAACACACACATAGCGATGGCAAATGATCGTTTGCCGTCGTTATCTCGCAACGATGCGGCCTGATTCATGTGTTTCTGTTGTTAGTTTACGTGGTAAATATATATATGTATATATATGTACCTAAATACATACATATATTCGTTCTAATTCGCGTGTATTCGACACAACACCACGTGGGAGATCGACGTTTGATCGAGCAATTCTTCTTCTCATCTCATTTTTCTTTCGTTCGTAAGAGAACTTTTACCATTCAGTCATTTTGGCTCGATATATAATATTTTTTTACAACTCGGGGAGCGTGTGTGTGTGTGTCTGCCAAAGCATTTATAATATTTGACTAAAAAAAAAAAAAAAAAAAAAAAAAACTACACATTGGTTCAAGTCCGACAAACGTGATCTCTCCCGCGGACCGTTTCTTCTCACGATCTTGTGAATCAAGTGGCATCGTTCCTGAATATCATTATCGTTATACGATAAAGTATAATAAACCTCGCAAATCTGTCGACGTTGGAAAGCAATCGACTGGTTCCTTGGAAAACGTTGGTGAGCCAAGAGATTGCGCCAAGAGAAGTACAAATTATTACGAAAAAAAAAAAAAAATTAAAACAAAAAAATAAGAAAAGAGAAAAAAAATTGCGAAAAAAATCAATCATTCGAGGATGAGAGAGATAATGTGACCAATATAATAAAAAAAAAAACAAAAAAAAAACAAAAAAAAACAAAAAAAAAA
>QVNV01010567.1:0-35061 GCA_014825455.1 Pseudomyrmex pallidus | reverse complement strand
TACAGCTTACAGTATAGCTTAAATTAGTACTACTTACGATCCGGGCACGCCAAGTTTTTGTACTTTGCTTTTGTTTTAAGCCCGTTTTACTTAATTTGGGCATTCTATTTGAAATCTAAGGTTAAGTTGGGAGTATGTGGGGCAATTTCTGTGCGGGTCCGCGCGCGTGGTGGGCGAGTTCGCCCAAATTCAGAGGAGGGTAGTGAACACGCGCGTTTGTAAGTGCATTCCAACAAACTCCAAGGAGGAGGAACATCGTGAAGCCGCGCGTTTCTGATTCTCACATTGCGGTTTTTTTTCTTCCCCTCGTTTTCTCCGTCGTTATTTTTTTCTTCTACCGCACGTCGTCGAGGTAAACGAATCCGACGACGGAAAATTATCAGCGTTAGGGTCGATCGTCGCGATCCGGTCGATTTATCTCCGGCAAAGAAAGGTCGTCGTCGCCGTCTCTCTGCTCTTTGCCGGACGACCCGGAAAATCCGCACGCGCGTGTGCCGTTTAATAGAACCACCATCGTGTGTGAGGATAAAACGCGCGCGAGGATAAAGAGAGGAAACGCGGGAGACAGGAAGAACATTGCACAAAAAAAAAGGGAGAAAAAAAAATTAGCGCTGCAGAAATCGAGCGCCATTAAGTCGGATAAGCGAACAGAGTCGCGCGTGTCGATCGTGCGTGAATTCCGCGCGGGAAAAAAGCGGAACTGCATTTTTATGGCGAAATGCACTTTCGACCGCGCGCAAAGTACGTGCATACGTACGTACTCACGTACCGATGTGCGATACAAGTGATTTACAGAGAAATAAGTTTTATCTTTTTTTTTTTTTTTTTTTTTTTTTTTTTTTTTTTTTTTTTTTTGAAGAAGAAACTTTTACATTCGACATGTATACTTTTTTGAAGCGAAAATATGATTATCACTTGAGATTGCATTGCGCGCAAGGTGATCTATTTTCGCACACTGCGTGACATGTGCGCCGCATAACATCAAATGCGCCCAACGATACTGCGGTAGCAGTTTCTCTTCCTCTCTAGCTCTCTCTCTCTCTCTCTCTGTCTCTCTCTTCTCGCTGTCAAATGCACTTTGCCGTGCATAGAGCGTACGTTACGCGACGCAGAGACTTAATGGTGTTCGTCCAATTACCGTTATTAATTGTTATTGTGATATATATATACGCGGTACGCGTACACACAGCGGTAGCTATTAATGTCCGACTGCGTTTGCTCCAGCGCCATTGTAAATCGTCACGTAGGTGCTCGCTTAATACCGAGTGTACTCGTTGATTGCTTAGAAAATTGCGTTTGGATGCATTCCGCGTTTGATTACGAAATACTTCGCCGTTAAAAGCGCGAAAAACCACCAGACGTTGGGAATAAAAATTGGAATCGGGTATTGAAGTTTATCGAAGACGTTTAATCAGACGAGGAGCTGCCGCCTCTCTTTCCCACAAGCCGTTGAATTTGACACCAATTATCGCGGTAATCAGGTCTTTAATTGGCTGTCTGCGAAACAAGAATTTGCGAATTAACTGCAATATGCAGGCGCGTCACGAGATTTCATCTTCGATGCTGAGCGCGGCGCGCAAGGTTGTTCAATTATCGGTTGTTGATTACAATGCAATACCCGTTGGAACAGCTCGTTGAGGGCGCGCCTTCGTTCTTTTCCATCGACACGCACTGTTTCGAAAACGCATACGCGCGCCCTTTGACGCATTTTGTACATGTACAAAAAAAAAAAAAAAGCTCGGTGTGTGACTCGGGATCAGCGGAACGCATGGCGATTTTTTTAATATGCATCGCGTAACATATGCGAGCGATGTTTTTAATGCCGCGCGGTGTTACACGCATAAATAAAAACGACGACTCTCCCTTTCTCTCTCTCTCTCTCTCTCTCTCTCTCTCTCTCTCCTCTCTCTCTCTCTCTCTCTCTCTCTCTCTCTCTCTCTCTCTCTCTCTCTCTCTCTCTCTCTAGCGATAAAATGCGCGAAAACTGAAATTATCAAACCTAGAGACGTCGGCGAATATCGGCGAGAAATACTTTGCGTTGACACACAACTATCGAGGAAATTTCGCAGCGACCTAACCCTGCGCTCATGCGACGCAGTCATGCGTTCCTCCTCGAAATTTATCCGGGTTTAATTTAAAACTGCAGAAACAGAAACGTATTCCCACTTTTACATATAAATTGAAATGTTTTTTTTTTTTTTTTTTTTTTTTTTTTTTAGTTAAAACGGTATTATTTTCGAAAAATTCTTGTAGATAATTTCAATTTTATAAATTTAACAAAAGACTTTCCGGTTTTGTATTAAAGTAAAACGTATCGATGTGATGTAAAAAAAAAAAGTTTCTTTAATAATGTGCAGTTACGATTAAAATAAATGGATAGAAATATGCTCGCGCGCGCAAAAGAAAAACAAGTTAGTGAAATAAAAACGAGAGAAATTAATTAATTTTAAGCTTCTTTTTTTTTTTAGACATCGAATTTATACTCAAATTTGACCGTAGTGTAACTGATTGCAATTGTAAAGATCGAATATCTTTGTTTTAATTTTTCGAAAAACGTATCGAGATGAAAACTCTCGATCAAGTTTCGTTATTAAAGTGATACGCGCGCGGGTATCAGGCTAAGGTAGCACGTCATGTTCCGTGAGGCCTTCCAGCAAGTTGAAATTCAATAATACTCGTATATGGCAAGTTCGCATAGTTACTGATATTAATAATGGAAGGAGTTTAACTGGAGAGAGAGACTAACGCAATTCGAGCGTTGCCGCGCGAGTGTCCGCGTCCTCGTGTTTTTGAATATATGCAAATTTTCCGTCGCCATCGAATCAGAATTTATATGTGTCTCAGGAAGCAAAACAATGCGATGGAGATTGTTAATTAATTCTATGCTGCGAGATGAATGCGTTTCACTCGTCATTATCTTTGAAACCAGCTTTATGTTTCGCGTTTGTCGATTATTCGAAGTCGCTTTGCGCTGAAATTCGCCGGCGTCACTTTAAATCCGGCCGCAGTAAATTTCGCAGAATTTCTCGTTGTTTGCAAAACACACAATTAAATTTCATAAATTAAAGCCAATTAGATTTTAAATCAATTAAATTGCAAATATCAAACGAGTTAAATAACAGCAATAAACAGAGTTCATCGTTTATTGTCAAAACGTTGTGTTGGAATGTTTGTAGAAACAATGTGGAAACGTTGTTAATATTATTTCGCTCTAAAATGGATTGGACGATAACGCAGCGCAAAAATATTATATTTCCACTTTGAAAACTTATGAAAAATTCATTCTTATCCTAGCCAAGAACACTGAATCGCGGAAATGTTAACAAGATTTCCGATCGCATTTTACTTTTATTAAATCCGTTCGCTTTTGCACACACACACACACAGATACATATAAATCACGCATTAGACGTAAAGTTTTATAATTACTGACCCGATTTGAAATATTCAGGTCGATATTGTAATAAAGGTGAATCTTCAGGAATCTCATTTTATTAAAATTCGTAAAATTGATTAAAGTCAGAGAGGCTTTCAAAGCGCAAGAAGCGACGATTCTGACGTATTACAATCGTGGAACAATGATTTTTACATTTTACATGTCAACGGTCGTGCTAAATAATTGGCCACAATTACGTTACCAACTATTGTAAATATGAAAATTTGTCACTTATCGGGAAATTTTATTATTTAATTTCGTTACATACTATAATATATTACGGTACATATATGTTATATATAATATTATAATAATTATTAAAAGTCTCTAACTGACCGTTGCTTGCCGTTCTAACAATCGATTCTTTGGTGACAATATGACAAATCCTCCCGCGTGTTCATTTTTTTTTTTTTTACTCTTCAAATCCGAACACGCGTATCGAAATATCGATTATCGCGCCACACGATGAGAGGAAAGTTTAATAGTCGTCTGATTCCGAATGCGGAAAACAAACTGTGTGTGAACATCTATGCGATTCACTGGCGTAACATGCGCACAAACTGCGGGACGAAATCGTCACGTGCACGCTGTGCAAACTGCAAGTCGATAGAGTCGTTCTGCCATTATTGTCGCGCGCGTATCGCGCGAGTTTAGACGTCAGAAAACTGAGGCGTCAGAATATCACTGCGCCCGTTTTTTTTTTTCATCCTATCCTAGAGATTACAGAGATCGTTCGTCGCGTAATGTCGCGGAAACTTTTGCGATAAAAGTCTCTCTCTCTGTTTCATCTTTCCGCTTCTGTCTGTCAAATCGACGATTCCGCGATGGATTTGTCGAACGCGATATTTTTTGTACACAAGTAAGCCGTTTGCAGGCAAGAGCGACTGACAAAACTACCAAAGTCAATTTTGAGAAAGAAAAAATAGCAATTTCAAGAAAAAATTGATATATTTTACTTAAGTAAAACGGGAATTACATAGATCCGATATAACTTTCTCGATCAACATTTTACATGTATTTTGGTACAATGAGGCTGTGGAGTGTATGCCAAATGTGGGAACGATTTATTTAATGCCGTATTTCTAAAGCTCAAATTTCTTTCAATAACACAAAGAATCTCATTAAGTAATGTGTTGCATTTGAATTCAAAATCGTGAAATAAAATCCCAGTGTTATATTCGCTTGATTCGACGCCTTCGTAAAAATTTCAATTTTTATTTCTAGACGTTTTCCCCCACGTTTTAGAGAAAAGGTTAAAATTTCCATAAGAAAATGGTAAAAGCGGAAAAATAAATTTTCGCGAAACGTTTTCGCGGATGAAAATTTCTCAAACCTTTTTCTGGTGGCAAGAGTTTGATAGATAAATTATTGTTACTTCAAGAACCTTTGCGTTAACATCTGCTGTAAGAGCGAGGAACACGGAACGTAATTAGCGCAGACGTGCGCCATGTTTCCCGGGGAATTCCGGCATAAAACGCAGGAATTGATGAGTACGGCAGAGCCGGTACGCTCATACACACTTTATTTTACGTTGCGGTTGCGCGGTTTTATGGAGATACGCGTATCCTGCACCGACGTTATCGCATTTAATAAAAGTTAAGGTCTTCAAGGGACCCTTGCCTCGGTGCTGCAGTAATATTCCACTGTGGACCACTGGCGAAATGCTACGCGTGCGTCCGATTTTGCAGACGGGAACCGCAAAGATTAGAATCTTCATCCAGAGAACGCGAGCAGCTTCGAAACGTGTGTGTGTGTGTGTGTGTGTTGCACGCATTTGTGCGAGGAAATGCGTCAAATTGCGGAACGATTAAAAAAAGTAATAATATAAAAAATTAGAACTTCTGTTTTACAAGCGTGACATTTTAGAAATATGACAAAAAAGTCATGCAAAATTATAATTTCCGTCTAAAACTTTAATTTTCGCAAAACTTAAATATATTGCGTATGAAAATTATATAGATTTTAAAAAGCTAGAAATAAAAAAAAAAGTAATCAACAACTAAAATCCAAACATGCACCGAAAAACGAAAATACAGATTTTTTGTGGGGTAAAAATAAAAATTTGTCCATTAACTGGATTTCTCGCGTGACAAAAACATGTCTACAAATTGCAATTTGTCGACTATTTAAAAATGGTTTGACAATCCGCTCTGTTTTATAATAGATAGCTTATGGGTTCATATAGATATAGTTTATTACATTATTTGTTGCTATCACACAGATATTGGATTCATTCATTCTCTCTTATTTCGTTAAAACAGTGTGCAATTGCATAAAAACTAAATATATTTGCGAACAAACTTTTACCTCCAAAAAATTACAAAACTCATAAAACTTAATCAAAAAAAACTAAAAAGCCTCAGAACATGTTTTAGAAGAAATGTTTTAAGAGATACGTGAAACACAGACGTTTTATTTCTTACGTGAAACAACCGAGAACAACTTTGACATTTAATAAAAGTGACTGCTCTTTCGCAAAAAAGCAAGCAAACAAACAAACAACTATTTTCGAGATGATTACTGGTTTATATGACGCTATAGAGTTGCCTCATAATTTTGCCGTAACGTTAATTTGCTTTCCTGAAGGGGTAATTACAGTGAAAATTTCACGAGACTTTATTGTTCGGTCTGTCACGAATGATTTGATTGGAAACATAATTTTGATAATGTTGAAGCGCGCTGCGTCAGCAACTATATACGTTACCAGAAGAGAAATTTGTAATTTACCGCAATCAGAATATTTCATAGGAAATAACAAAATTAGGACGATAAAACGCACGTGCAAATCCCATGCAAATCCCATTTCCACCGGTAATTACTTTTTAATTGAATCGAAATGTGAGTTGAAGCAATTTATTGGAATCTCTCAAACAATCATTACTTCGTTGTTTATTGCATCTGCCGTATGTCAATAAGGCAAAATAAAAATTGCATTAAGTGCGTGCAACGTATGACTGATTTAATCCCGGAAATTACGTCGTTTTCAAATAAATTACAAAATGCGAACAAAAACAAAAGAAAAACAAAAATTCTGGCATAATTAAATAAATACGATAATCCGTCAGAAAATTTTGTTGGTCTCTTGCAATCGGTGCAAAAGTTGCAAATAATTACATTTCAGTGAGAAATAATTATATTATAATGATAATATAAATTATATGTTTTCGCGAATGTTATATGCACAAATAATATATAGAAAAAAATATATATTTCTCGTGATAAAACGGAGAGAAAATTCTTGACAGCGCGGAGTTGAAACAAGTTTCATTGCGAGTTCCTCCCGGGAGATGTAAAAGTCTCGGTAAATATTGACATTTCCGCGGAAATAAGGAAAATATTCTACCAAATTGTCCGGTTTTAAAATACGCAATATATCGCGACTTGTAAAGAACTCGTGTATATCCCGCAGTAAAAATATCCCGCATTCATACAGTGTCATATCAATTCTTTTCAATGGCAAGCCGATCGATGCGTGATAGCTCTCTCATATAATCCAACATCAATATCAGCTTATATGTCGAAATATCTCGACGTGTAAAAGCAATTCTGTTTCAAAACTAACTCAAAGTGAAACGTTAAAGAGAGCATTTCTTTCACACTTCACGTGTAATAAAAGTGCACTTTAATTAATTTTGCTCGATGGTTATTACGTTTAGAGCTTAAAGAATCGCGCGCACTTACATGTAGACTCGAGTGTGTCAATAACATGACATGTTCGAAAACGGAACGGGAAAAACTTTAAACCTTACATCGCGCTGTAATGTTATTTTTCAAACATGTACCAGCAGAATTGTGTAAAGTATGAAAAAATATCGTATCTTGTTATCAAGCCGTTTCCTTAATTTCTCTTTTTTCTCCTCAAATGGAAATGACTGATGTGTAAAACGAAGTTTTGTCACGCACAAAAAAAGTTTCACTCGAATTCTGAGAATTAAAGCGTAATTTTTTGCCTTTTACGCGTAAAAAATTTTAATTATCAAGTTTCTAGAGTTTTTTTCTTGTTCAACTTTGGAGTGGCACCTAACGCGTGCTTACTTAAAAATGTTTCAAATCGTACGTTCAAGCCGCTACCCAATTTCATTCGCGAATTCTGCAAATTCCTCTCAAAAACGGCCGTTGCATTGCCCAAACCGGACTGCGCGCACTTATATCGCGATATTTTCTCTTTCTCAACGTCGAGAGAACGCGCGCGCGCGCGCGCGCTGTAGAAGTACCGAAATGAAAGTTTCCGCGCGCGCGTATTCCCGGCGGAATTGTTACGGATTCGCGTTACTACTTCGATACTGCTCGTCATTGGCGATTTATTGGCACGTGAAATCATCCTTCGCAACTTTCCGCGGACGAAATTCCACGCCCGCGTGATTTCACAGTTCTCTTCACGCGCGAACACGTGCGGAAAAGCGAAAAGCGCGCATTGAGCGACACCGCATGCAACGATGTTTCCGCGATGAACGTAAGTGCAGCAATCGAAATTCAGAGACGGTCGCCATCGCGTTTTCTGCGGCCCCGTTCCTCTTTCTCTGTCTCCGACAATAGCGCATTGAACGAAGTTAAACTCACGCTCATCGATCCGGAACTTACGGCGCGGCGAATGGACCACGCTCTTAAAATTTTATTCCGCCACGAGCTGGCGCATAGTAACACAATGGTAATATCCACGGTAAAAGAAAAGTAGCGGTAACGAAAAAGGATTTGCGTTATCCGAAGGGGATATTGCAAAAGTATGTAGTATATTAACGTTCGCGAAATGTCGGCGTAGTCGTATCGGGATTATGACGTCGCGAACCGCGAGAATACTTGCAAGAGCTCTTTTCTCGCGCAAATGAATTCTTTGCCGCGCAAAAGAGATTTGTAAAATGCGATTTGAACGGGGAAATGGGGAAATCTATAAAGGGACAGAACACACAAATTGCGATATATATCGTCAGAACAGTTAAAAAAGAAAAACGTCGAAGGTAAAACTTTCTGATAAAGATACGGTAAGTTTTCGAATTTCTCGTTTTATTTGGCGATCGATTCGAGAAGAACCTTCTCGATGCGCGCACGAGACTCTTATCCCCCGATAAACTGTCTAAATAATCCGCTATCGCGCGATCGGCCTTAACGCCGGAGTAATCCGCCTGGCAATAACCACCATGATTTCTCTGCGGTACGACGGCAACCACAGGGCGAATCACCACCGGGCGATAACAGTATCGTATCGCGCGTCAGGAAAGTCGAAAGGGACACAAGTGGCGCTTCTGCAATCAGCATTCAGAGATCGTTCTCTTTGGCAAGCAGCCCGGTCCGGCGTTCCGCGTTGCCCTTAAAGTCAGACCCGTTCGCCACTCTCGGGCTCCCTGTCGCCACATTGCGCGCAGATAAACACGAGAGACCGTGTGCTCCGCGCTTTGAAACTTTCCACGGGTAAGTTTGCCTGCCGGGGGTCTGCGAACCGACCCACCTTTGTGGCGGTGCTCGCCCTGTGTCCAGAGATTGCATCGGACAGAATCGATATCCTGAGCGGAAATGCTGGGCGAGAGACTGCAGAAGTGTCCTTAATTGAACGGCTTGCTTCGAAAAAGAAACGCGAATCATACGCGCGTTTTTTAATTTTCGGAGCATTGCACAATCGTAGAATCTATTTCTTAGATCGGAAACTATTTTATTTGCGAGAAAGAGGAGGGAGCAATATTGGTTTTGTGTCTTTTTTTTTTTAATTTACTTTTTGAAAAAGAAAAACGACACTCGTAAAATAATAAATGTTTTTTGAGTGGTGTCTAAAATAAAGCTAATTAAGTTTCAACAATAACGGGCGTTTGCTGCGCGAAGAAAATATTTGACTCACAATCGATTTTGTGACTCGCGCGCTTCGAACCCAAACTTCAGGTTCTCAAAATATTTATACCGGCATCGCGTATTAAACTCTGACGAAGAATTATGTATTTAACCGTTAGGTGGCTGTAACTATGTACTTTATACTTGTCAACGCGCAATTATTACAAGATGTAGTAAAAAATGTCAAGTTGAATTTAAACTGAAAGATATGTGAAACACGTGATGCACGTAGAACTTCTTCACCGTCTGTCTCGCGATATATAAGTTGAAAATATTCGCAAATCTCACTTCGATGTTTCTCAATAGCGATCGCGTTGACGTGTCCAACTCATAAAGACGGAACGAAACGTGAAAGTTTGGATGGTCTGATTCTTCCTTGGGAACTACTTAACCATACAATTTTAAGTGCTCGCTTTGGTTGAAGAAAATTTACACAAAAATGTTTACATAATACATATTCATTCATTTGAGACATTTGTGTATTACAAGGCTAATATGGAAATTGCTCACTTAATGAATGAAATGTTATGGTATCAGCATTTTATGAGTTGCTTCTTTAACAAAAATAATGAGAAATTAGATCGAAGACAAAACACAGGAAGTACACACACAGGAAGAAATATTGACTATTCTTTTTGTTATTCTATTTGTCAAAAAAAGTTTCTTTAAATATTTAAAAGAGAAATAATATTGAATCTGAGAGAATATATTCGCGTGACTTACTTTTGGAAATTACCTCTCTCTCCTCTCTTTCTATTGTTCGCTCGCTCTTTCTCTCTCTTGCGCATTTAATTTTTAATAAACACAACAGACGCGTGCTGATTTGTATGTCTCACACACACACATAGAACCGTATTACCGTATCAATTATTAATTAGGATATTAAATCGTGATTAGGATATTTTAATTATTCAATTATAATTAAAATTGTTTCTAATTATTAATTAGAATATTAAATCATTTCTCTCTCTCTCTCTCTCTCTCTTTCTTTCTATTTGTGTACACACGTGATAGAAATACTCTTTGTAAGTAGGGCATAAACAATGTCGTTCAACATGTGATTAACATTTTCGACCTCTAATGTTTACATAAACTTTTGTTGTTCTTGGTCTCTCAAACAATTGCTCGAAGTTTAAGTATAATAGGGAGTGTAATTAACTCAGAGCCGCACATTAAAAAACACACAGAACAAATATGCTTTTCCTTCCGCGTGTGTTTCTCGCACTTCAAAACGGCGTATTTACTTAATCAAATATTACAGTAATAAGCTATAGAAAGAAATAATAAAATGGGAAGAGAGAATAATTCCTCGACGTGATAAATTTCGCTTTGTAAAACGATTTTTTTTTGTATCCTTCTATATATAGAGACAAGGTGAGAACCTTGTGCGAACAGGTACGTATCGAAGCCAGAACAGTTCTCGTGTAACCAATCTTTACACTTTCGTCCGCGTCAATTTGATCAGCTAGTCCTTTCTGGATTAGGTCAGATCCGCTGTAACTTTGTTAGGGGAGAGCAACTGGTTTCTAGTTGGATCTCAACCAAATCTTGGTCAGGACTCAATTTGTTTCTCGCTCAACTCTAACCGACACCGAATCGAAGTCTCAGAGACCTAAACCTAATATATCGATCAAGTCCTAACTCGGTCTTAACTCGTTCGAAATTCCGTTGCAAATTAGCTCAGACTGAGCTAAACTCGTTAAAATCGGTTCGGCTTTGCAATGCAAATCGAAATTTTCTAATATTAGATATCCGGATCTTATAAACGATTTTCAACGGAAACTCGAATTTACATCTGGTTATTTGTTAGCGCTTGAACTATAATTTCACGTAATCTGAAATTATTTCGCCGCAAGGTAATCCGGAAACGGTTTGTTGCAGAGCTTCGCGATTAAATCGCGAGATGTTTTGTGTAAAGTACCGCGATTTATTGAACTAAAACTTTCGTTCGATTATATAATATAATATTGCATTATATTGTAACACAACATTCTATCGTTTAAAACGCTTGTGCACAAAGTGGGGCCGGGGGAAACTATTTTCGCACACGTAGTTTTCTTGCGGGATAAATTCTTTGACGAACTTTGAAATTTCCTCTGCCTCTTACGTAATACACATTAAACGTTATATTTCCCCATAACTTCTCCCGACTTCTTACATAATTTTCTTCGTAACTCCGTAAAATATTTCTCAATATTAAAATATCTCGTAGCAACTAAGTCGGCGCAAAATTGTGTGAAAAAATTCATCTTGATATAAAAAATGACGCGCGAGTTCTAAAAATCCAACTAATTCGAGAAGCAAAAAAGGATGTTTGTACGTAGCGCGAAAAAACAAACGATTTTTCTTGTCAAGGAGTGATTCGAACGGCTGAAAGTGATTTACGATTTCGCATAAAATACGTTTCTTGTCAGCACACGTTCGATTTATATCAAACGTATCCAATTCTGCGGGAGCCTCTGTGTCGCTATTTTTTTTTTTTTTTTCAACAGTCCGATATGCACGTGACCAATTATCTCTATCGGCGAACGTAAACGCTCTCTCTCTCTCTCTTTCTCTGTGATGTAAACGCAAGCTACGCGTTTCTCTATACATGTCAATCAAAAAAGCTATTCAAACGACGCGATACATGTTAAAAAAAAAAGAAAAAAACAGGCTCCCACTCAGTGTAACAAAAATGTAAATCGAAGATTGTATTGTGCTTCCGAAAGAGTTGTGAGTAATAAAAGACAGAATTTGTTTTTTTTTTTTTGTTTTTTTTTTTTTTGTTTTGTTTTTGTTTTAACCGGAATGGTTATACAACATTTGATAGATTTAAACCAGAGTAGATCTAGGATACGTTTCCAATTTGTTTAGTCGCGTTTATTTTGTTTTTGTTTCTTTTTTCTCTCTGACGAGTGAATTTATTCATGTAATCACTCAAGCTGGACGCGTCGATACTATAGCTCGTTTCATTGGTCTGGTGTCTGCGTGACGATAAAAACAGATTTCTGCGATATTGTTTTATTTTGTATTTTTTAATTTTAGCTTATATAAAACCTCACAATGTACGAATCGAATACTCCTCTCGTTGACGCGCGGCGCGGCGCGGCGTTATACAGATTTTTGCATATGTAATCACGAGATACGCGCGAAATATTGGTACAGTTATCGGTGTTTGAATGAAAGTGCGCGAGGCGCAATTAAAAGTCCGTGTGTATAAAAAATCTGTGCTCGCTTGTCGCGCGTATAGAGTTCACATTTCCACATCCGCGATCGTGCGCTTTTTAATGAGAATTTAAACCGGTTGACGGAATTTTTCTCTTCAAAAGAAGAGAGTGCATTTTTGCAGAAATTCCCTGCATACATCTCGCATAGGCTATACAATAACTCGCGTGCCGCACGAGCGTGAGCGCAGATAGACATGACGAAGGCAATACCGGAGAGGTCCTTTTTACACACAGTTTTACGTCGTCGTCGTCGTCGCGCAAACACAAACCAGATAGTCGATTCCCAGGCTCGCGCTAATGGGACTATTTTGTAATGTTCCCCATTGTGAAACATCGTTTCTGAAATTGTTCTGAAATAAAGAATGTGCGCGCGAGCACACACATTAAAAACAAAAACGGAATGAAACGCAGCAGAAAGTTTGACCGACGACAAGATCAAAAGTTCGCGCGCCCGCCGTCTACGTCTATGTTTGCGTCGTCAGCAAAATGTTCGCGGTGTTTCGTCCCCTGTTGATAATAAGTTTCACTCATCTCGCGAAGAATCCGCATTTAATATTTGAAAATGCTAAATAAATCAGTATGAGAAATGTATAATAAAATTTGAACATTTCTTAAATTACAGAAGGAAAGAGAATTAGGAGAGCCATTTGAATTGGCACAGAATTTGCGTTCAGAAGAAATAATCGAACGATTTTGCATAATCGACGTCATTAACGAAGTTTAGATGTTATCTGCATTTTAAATTTGTCAGTGGAATCTAATTATTCCGTCGTGGTAAATTATTGCAACTTTTCTGTAACGTCACTCACAAGTTTTCTATGTAACTCAACGAGGTATTTGTTAACTACATTGCAAGACTGTTCCAAACTCTCTCTCTCTCTCTCTATCTCTCTTGGTTCTCTCTAGCTTCGCAATTAACACGAACCGCGCGGTTGCTTCATTGATGAATAAATACGATATGTCTACACAAAGTTTGAGGAAGCTATTTAAATTCAAAATAGTATCTGATTCTGTTTGATGCGTTTTCACATTATTTACAATGCTGCTGAATGTAAAACACATTCGCTTCGTTGGTTTTTTTGGGAGCAGGGATGAGGGAGAAAGAGAAATACACATCTCGAAAGTTGCATAATTATTCTTTAATTACGCGGAATAAATTTGTCGAATGAGTGGCTGCGGATTGTGATGAGAGACACTTTTTTTTGTTTTTTATCTTATACGTTCGCTTTCGAATCTCTCGGACGGATTAGAAAGAAAACGGATTTCTCTTTCACGGATCTTTTTATATTTTACGCCTCTTCTTTTCTTGTTCTCATGTTTCTCCGAGATTTCTTCGTTACTTTATAACTCGCGTATTTTGCGTCGCGCCGGAGTGCGACACGTGACATGGCATGACGCATACGCGTGTCATTTGCGCACAAGCGTAGAGTGAAATGTGAAGAAAATTGGATTTTATTTTACATCTCTTTCTCTCTTTCTCTAATTCTCCGTCGAGATATGTAAGAAAGTCTGAAAGTCCCGCGTCTCCCATTCATAAACTATGAATGAACATCACGAGATGAAGTTCAACAGTACCGCGCGCGTGTCTGCCAAGTTGGAACAGTACGAATATGACGGGTTTTCTTTATATCAAGATCACAATTTGACACGCCGCCGTATCTTCGCGAAGAAATATGAAAAGTATAGACGCGCGATGTTGTAACAAGAGTAAAGAGAAAAATTGTCACGTTTCAAAAAATATAATATAACACGCGGATCGCTGTTTTGTCACTCGCGATTGCGACAACATGACAAACATATATTATTTACACGAAGTAATATGTATATCAGTAACGTAATATCATTTAATTTTTAATACCATTACTTGCTACTCGTATATCACGAGATATTCTCTCCATATGTTTTTCTCCACACATGTAATTATTATGAAAAAATACTTTTTCGCCCTTTAATTACATGTGATATTTATGAAGTACGCGCTATATATTCAACCGGAGTATTTTTTGCTGATGGAGTTTCCGGATAATTAAACAGAGTCCGTAATTATCGCGGGCGTCTGAGCTCGAACTCCCGCGTATAACCCCATTTCTACATCCGGCAATGGGCGATTCATCGTTGCCACTCCCGCGACGGTCTCAATGTTCGCTAATTATTCGTAGCGGGCGTTCTCTCGCGTCATATTCCCGAAAGAAAGAAAAAGAACACATGCACTCGACGAACAATTCGCGCATATATGCGACAAACAAAAAAAAAAAAAGCGAGCCGCGCGCGACGTGAAAGCTTCGTTTCAATATTCGTTGGTAGGCGTACCAGAGTTTTGTTCATATTTTTATCCCGCGGTCCCGGGTTTTATTTTCCATTCAATCTAACCGCCCATTGCTGGCATCTCGCCGCCGTGGAAACGAGCAAGAAAGTAAATAAATAAGTTAAGCGCTCGGAGAGAGAATGAGAGAAAGAGAGACAGAGAGCGGGAGAGAAAATGCTCGCTGATATGCAAAAATGTATATATATATACGCAAACCGTCGATTGTCTCTTCAGAAAAATCGACCACGCGATGTATAAGTCCACGCTTGGAAATTATGAGTCGCGGAACGTATCATTTGTTTCGTCTCTCAACATTTTCTCAGTCTCCGCGACAATCCGTCGTATTTTATCCATTGTATTCGCGCGAGCGAATGCACCGCGCAAGTAATTGCAAATGCGTTCTTTCACCGAAATCTGACGCAAAGACTCGACAGTAAGAAACAAAGCAACAACAACAACAAAAATACATTTAATTATTTCGAGCGAAAAAGTAATTTATTACATGTTACCTACTTCCTATTTAGTTAGTTGAAGAAAAGAAAATATCACGGAAAAAAGTAGCCAACTTTTAATAATATTTTGCTGAAAATGTGGAATATATTGCGGTGGAAAAGCAAATGCAAACTGTAAAATATTTACTAAAAACAATTTTCCATTCGCAATGTATCATCTTTCTATTTGAAAGAATTAATAAACAAACAATGTCGAACATTTACGATTTGTTCCACACAGAGATTTTTCTCAAACCGGGTTGTTATTTCAATTGTAATATCAATTTTACACCGCAAAGATTTTACACCGCGATTTTCATCTTGAAAATAAAATATTTCTATTATTACTAATTGTTATTCTCGTGTACGACAGCAAGGGATACAATATTTCTCAAATGAAACGTCGAAAGATATCAAAAAATATATCAAACGAGTTAAAATTAGAATGGAATTTGTTATTTTCTTAAAAAAAAAAGTTACTTGTGAAGCTTTTTGCATCCTGGTAGTCGTCTTCAACGTCGGAACGTCGGTTTTTCCTAAAACAAAATACACGAGACAACAAGAGCAAAATAAAACGCATCTCTTTCTCTCTTTTTTCGTCTCCTAATCTTTAAAAAGCGTCCGCAACGAACGCAACTTAAGAATACCGAAAATTGAATTTTCTGCATATTGAATCATATTTCTCTGCTCGGCAAAACGCTTGCGAAAACCGGCAATTTTTTTTTTTTTTTTTTTTTTTTTTTTTTTTTTTTTTTAAACATGACAGAATCAGAATTATAGTCCGCGTTAAGTTTATGTGCATTTCGCGTCCGTGAAAATACTCAAGACGCTGAATTTGAATTTGTAATGAAGTTTCCGATGTGCAAAATCAAAATCAAAATTTTTTTCTTTAAGAAACAGATGTGCACCACCACCGTGCAAATTAATAATTTGGAATTCTTTTAGAACCTCCGGAAAAAATTTGCATATACGTAGAGAATACGCGAACAAAAAAAAAAAAAGGAAAACATCTCGACCGGCAAAAAAGTAGGTCGTCGACGCTGATTGCAAGCTATCGCACCATATTCCTTTTCTCGCGACCTCGCGCGAAATGAGATTTGCAGGAGAGCTTAATGGACTGACGAACGACAATTGGATCTCGCCTACTAGTACTCCCGGGTGTTGACAACCGTCCTCTTCTATCTTCAAACGTGATTCTCCAACTTAGAGTTTTGCGCGTCTCGCATAATGTCTGTCCGCGGGAAATCGCGAGATCGCGGACAGACGTGTGTGTTCGCCCGAAACACTCTCACACGAAAGGCATTCTGCCAGAAAATTACACTTCCCGCCCGCGCTGTCTCGCGCTATCTTGCGAGAACGCGCGCGTGTCAATATCCCGTCAACGTAACAATTCGCGTATTGACGTTTCGCTTCATCGTAAGATTCCAGCAATCGCGATGCGTCGCTTGCCGCTGTCTGTCTGTCTGTCTTTCATATGCATCGGGCGTTTTCCAATTCAAACGCTTTCCTGACTGACAGTTCGGGAGGCGCGAATTATTATTTCGCCGCGCTAAGCGAATTTTTTTCCGCGCGAAAAATATTTAGCAGACGCGATTTCGCAAAAAAAAAAAAAAAAAAAAAAAGAGGTGCGTTATGTAAATGTATCTTCAGAGTCGCTATTTTTTAATTAAAACAAGAAAAACAAATGTTTTCTCTACGTAGTTGGAAAAATGGCGGGACTGAGAATAAGAAAAAAAAAAAAAAAAGATAAAGCGGCGCGCCGGGAATATTATGTAAAAAAGCTCGAAGAGAAGATACCCGGACGTTATTGATTGCGCTCCGTATTGCGCGCATTTCGCCAGGCACATCACATGCTGAGGAGCAAGAACCTTCGCGTTAACCTCCGAAAAGAGACGAACGTTCCACCTCGGCCAAAACTGCGAATGCAATTTAACCTTCCCGTTTGAGGCGCGCAACTCGAAGAAAAACATACAGTAGCGAGCGAGCGTATTCCGGCGAACGTTAAGCTGCGATGTAACTTGGTTTAGCGAACATAGAATACGTACGTATATACAGCCGGACTGAAGGGTTTGTAGCCCACCCCTATTAAACCTCCACTCTTTCTCGACTCGCCCAGTGGTGCACCAAGAACAATGTCCGAGGAAACTGTGCGGATGCAACGAGCGTGAAACGCTATCAGTTTTTCTGCCTCGCTCGCGAGCGCACACGTCGGCCGCCAAAGCCGCCACTTAAAACCCGGGGAAAAATAACCGGGCTGCTATAGCCGAGTCACGACAAACAAAAATAATCACCGAGTGTGATCAGAAAATCTCTCGGAAGATGCTTCTCTGTGCGCGGCACGTTTGTTATCTGTCTGGAACAACAATCTTGTGCGCTCACATCTTTGACGTTTGCCGAAGCCGGTAAAGCGCGCAGACACCGCTTGCTCTTTGACGGGAAATCTCTCTCTCTCTCTCTCGGTATGTATTTTCTGTGTTTGCGCATCCGCTGCGCGATGAAAATTTTCTTTGACAGTTTTATTTATTTATTTTGTTTTTTATTTTTTTACGAATTTACGAAATTAATTATATTATTTTGCAATGTTTTTTTACATTAATGATTTTTTTATATTAATTACGTATCGTGAAAAATCTCTCTGTCGGAGCTTCGCGTGAGATTTTTGCTTCAACAAAAATCCTTTTGTTTTCAGTCAATCTCACAAAGAATTTTTAATTGACAGTGTTATAAAAATACTCAGTCGCTAATAAAACTTGTATTGTTTCCGTCAACGAAACAAAAAACGTGTAAATTATACCGCGCCAAATATCTCGTGCGTGATAAACGCGCACATCTCTCTTTTAATACGCACACAATTATTAAACATTCCTTTACAACAGAGAAATACAAATTCGTGCGTAAAACTTAATTAGAGTTAATTGCTCCTCTTATATGATCACAACTCCGAGAAATCCTATCTTCGGGATTTGCGTGTTTTTAACCTTTGACGTTATAATTATCGTTGCTAGGCGACGAATTACAGTTCAACGTTACAAGTAGTACACGTAGCTTGTTCGTGGCACCGGCACAAATTTTACAACGGTTTGGCCGTATTGTTAACAGCAGGTCGTATTGTTAACGAGCGTGTACCGGCCGGTATAATATGCACGTTCACGCCCCGAAAACGCCGCGAGGTTCTCACCGGGCGCGCAGTTTAGCATAATTGTAATTTAACACTCGCCGCTACTTCCGCGCTCGCCGAAACGCACACACAGAAAGAAGTGCGTGCTCCGATCGTTTGTAGCGACGTTTACACGGCGCTTTGTTTGGGGTAAATTCGAATTTAACGTCATCCAAAAAGAGCTTCAATCGTTTTCGCGCGGCGTTGGAACTAAAAGCGTCATTTATATCACAAGGAAGAAAATTAATTATAATACTACGGCGCCGCGCTTGTTAGCTTGCCTTACGATTCAGCGCAAATAACTAATTACCGTAAAATGTGCATAAGAGTGTTTCTAAGCAAAAAGCGCTCGCACGATTTTCATGAGGAAGTTTTTTCTACATGACGAAAAACCGTGGCAATTAAATGTAAATTAGACGCTTATTAAAATCAAAGGCTATTAGCGATTAAGAAAGTATCTCGCCGCGTATATAGGTATGAGTGTTTTAAAAGTACGGGAATTACATTCCCGCGGACGCTACGTGCTTTTTTTTTTTTTTTTTTTTTTTTTTATGATAACGTTTTCCGTGTAACTTTTTGTATGCACGACGGGGGTTAGACTAATATAATCCGTTAGCTTAAAGTCGAACTACTTGCGCGCCGTAGTCGTGCTTGAAAATTCATGCCTGTCCGTTCCCGTTTTCACCGTAACATCCGACGGCAGAGGTAATGCAGTTTTGCATAATTGCGATTTAACGTTCCCCCCATTACGTTCTTTCGTTTATGCGGCAATACGCGGTACGTACGTACGTACTCCGCCATATTTAAATCGACGCTAATGCGGCGCTCTTACATTTCTTTACGTTAATCTTCGACAAGGATTTAAACGCGCGTTTAAACGAATATTCTCGATTTTAATGGAGAGACATAAATATGTAAAAAAAAAAAAATCGGAGAACTCTGCTAAGGTACTTCTTTTAATTTCCACTCCCCTTTTTATGTCAAAGTCGCGATTCGAAATTTCTGTGTAAGAATAGCGGAAAACTATTTGCAGAAAACTCTTTTGTTTTCAACAATACGACGTTTCTATTACGCGTTATCCGTAAAAAAAAAAAAAATACGGGTACTTTTCTGCTTTCGCGTCGCACGTTATCGCTTCATATCCGTGGAAAATACATTGCTCGTAGCATGTGGTGCTACTTATGGAGGATAGAAGACTTACATGCGCACTTGTTTACGATATCCAACGCTCCTAAGCGATGTGACAACCGTTTTACTCTTAAAATGGACAGTTAAAACAGTCGGTTGCGGACGGGATACACAAAACATAATAGTATGTTTTGATTCGAGAGAAATACAAAAATTCTTCCTCGCGTGGCTATGCGAAAAATCGTCTGCACTGGGCGCTCTCATGATTGCGAAAGGAATCGATGCCGCCCGCCGCGGCCGGAACGGTACGCCGCCGCGTCGAATCAATCATGAATTTATTAGAAACGGGGATTGCGTTGTGCAGAACCGAGATCTCAACTTACGTGTATGTACCTACACGTGCGTACTTCGACTTCGCGGAGGAAAAAAACCAATAAAGCTCAAAACTTTTCCGACGGATTCCCGTAAAAATCTCTTGAAAAGAGATATGAGGCAAATCGAATCGCGCGCTTTCAACGTCAGAGTAACATGAAAATTATTCTTCAGACATCCGTGTAATCTTCGGATCTGGAATATGGGGAGAGAGAATGTATAAAATTCGCTTCCGTTTTTTTGTGGACAAATTAGTTTCGTGGAAAGTGACGTGTAAATTGTTTCTTTGAAAAATAAAATCGCGTTTTTCCCGATACATTTAATAAAATCAACACGGGAGCTAAAATTCCCGTTTCGATATATCGATAGTATAATTCAAATTGTATTTACATCATGTTTCAAATAAAGCAGCTTATGTATAACGGTTTCGAATTTTTGCGTCAGTACGTTTTATCTCGACCGGTCGTGTAATTTGGTATTTTCTATGCGCCGTTGAACACATTTTAAACGTAACAAATAACAAAAGATTGCGCTTCAGATTATGATTTTGTGAAAAAATTTCTTGGACATTTTATTAAAATCTTTCTCTCTCTCTCTCTCTTTCACCATGACTGTTAATATTTGCATCGTTAATATTTGACTCGAAACATTAAACAGTAAAACAATATTCTGTATGGCTTTTATATAGCCCGTGGGTCTGAGAGAGATATTCAAGCGGTGAATGTTATAAAGCCGGCTTGTAATAAGCCGCGCTCTCAAAGCTGGAGAGAAGAGCTACTCGCCTGTCTTTCGATAATTCGAAAACTCTCACCCCAACTACTCTGTAAAATAATTACAATGTATGCCCGTAAAATTCTTACGAGGAGTTTCGCTCGCAAGAAACACGCGTCTATACTCTCTCTCTCTCTCTCTCTCTCTTTCGTGTCGATCCTTTTCAGTCTCGTATATCTTCTTCAATTTTCTCGACAACTGCGGGAGACGGAAAAAGCCGGAATATCGAACGCGAATCCATCTTTTTAACGATAATGTACGCACGTGATGTTGCGTATAATGCAACATTAGCGCGATCCAATATAACGCGCAACGACTACGTTGCAAGAACTAATTACGAGCTCGGGCTTCTTGAAATCATTTTTTAATTAGCGAAGCGTATTGTTGGTTTTTAGCGCAACATCTTAACGCGCCTGTAATTAGCAGCGTTTAATAAAAGACGCCGAAAACGAGGGAAAACAAAAATGTACAAGCGCGTTAACGTCGTCGATCGATAAGCCGGTGGGATTTAGGAAAAGTTAAAACTTCATGAAAAGCTCGCGCGCGCACAACTCTCTCGGCGTGCGACGCATCTGTGAAATCAAATCGTCAAAGGGGAGGTTACAAAACTACTAAAGCTGCTTTTTTCCCTATGAAATTTTGAAGAACTCGTCGGAAAAATATCGGCAAGTATCACATGCGCAATTTCCAGTCGGCTTAGCCGCCGGTTTCGGTGGTGGTTTTAGTGCGCGTGCGCGCGCGCTTTCAACGTTGACTTTAAATTTTCAATCTCTCCGCTCTTTTATTTGGAGAAGAAAGAACTTCACCAAGAAACTTTTCCCGCACACTTCTCTCCCTATATATCAAAAATGAATCGTTCTAATATTGGATATGTTCTAATTAGACTGAATAATAGACGAGGTATCGTGTTTATCTTTGAACAATGAGTTCGTGTACGCAAGACCGTTAAACGAGGTTTCTCGAACTAACGAGAAGAAGCGCAATATAGCGAGAAAAGCAGAAATTAACGTTACAGCGCGGAACGCAGCCGTAAACAGCGCGGTTGGGGATTAATGTTTAGCGCAATTAGACTGGTAATTGCATATCGTCTCGCGAATCGTCAACGCTTTACGGTAGTGCGACAATTACACGCGCGGATCGACGCACTCTCGCGCAACGGAGAATCTTGAAACTCTCTGCGATTAGTCCTCTCAAAGTTTCTTTTTTTTTTTTTTACAGAAATAAATCATTTATTATCCGTATGAATTTATTTATTGCCCCGTTTATATACCGAAGTTGCGATTATATTGATTATCTCACGCGCGAAACCGCGCCGGTGCTTGTCACTCTCGCAAACTCTTGCCCCGTAGAATCGCGTGAAATTAGTTGGAAACTTTCAATCAATTCCCTCATCGCCTCGAAAAGCTGCGAGAAGGCGCGCGCGGGCGTGCAATCAACTAATGCAAGATGCGAGCGAGCGAGCGAGCGAGCTCGCGCGCTCGCTCGACGAGAGACGACATCGTCGTAATCACGTTAATGCGCCAAAGTTCACACCATAAAAGTCCGATAATGCAAATCGCGTGTACTGTGTGAAAAAATTTCTAAAAAAAAAAAACTTCGCACCTACCGACGCCGGCGCCTTCGCAAATTTCCCCGAGGACGCCCACACGTATTCCGGCAGACAATATTAAATTCGCCGGTAATTCACTCTTATATGCGCGCGTCGCGGCGAATCGGTAATTCTCTCTTGGTAAAGTGCGCGGAAACTCGCGCGCTTCGCGAATCTCTCATTTTCCGGGGCGTACAGGGCGAGTACGAAACTTGGGAAGGGGAGGGGAGGAAAGGAAAACGACGTCGTCGAGTTCAAATTGGAATAATTCGACGCGACTCATCTTGTTTGTTAACAAGATTTGCTAACAGAGAAAACCGTGGCGTATCCCGAGGCATCTCTTTTCCTTTGAGAAAAAGAAACGCGGAGATGGTATATCTCTGCGATTCATTTCGCGGAAGAAAGAAAAAAAAAAAAGAAATAATCGTAAAATTATAAAATTCCTACGAAACTACGTGACATTTTCTCGCTGGATCGCGCGCGATAAACTGGAAAGCGTGCCCTTTTGAATTTTATATACGGGACGACTCTCTGTATGATCCGCACGCACTCTTTCCGCATGAATATAAATATTATCCTTACATTCCGTTATTTATTCAGATTTTTAAAACGCGACCACCGCGCGGAAGCAAAACGTATATATATCTCCGTTGTCTCAGCGGTTTTAGTGTTGTACGACAGAGTCGTACATGCGGTTTGCAAAGTCGCATGCGAACACCGCACGTCTTCTTTTTTTTTTTTTTTTATAGTTTATCCGAGCCATATAAAATTAATCTTCTCTCGCGCGCTTCATAAAAAGCTTCATAAAAATTACGATTACTTTTTCACGACTTTCTGCGTTGCTAAGAGATAAAAGTTTTAATAATATCACCCGCATCTCCCAAAGCTAAAAAAAAAAAACATCAGGACACGTCTGTAAACTATAATGATTTTTTCAAGCATTATGGATGATCCCTTTCCATATCCTATCGTTTATATGATTATTTCGTACGGTTGGCACGCTCCCAGGCTATTCGTGTGCCTGAATATAAAATTGTGCTCTCACAATGTATTATTTTGCGGAATTTATCGTTCGCGCGCGCACAGGAAGCTTTTAAATAAAATTTTCCGCACCACTTACCTGAGTTAGGTTGGCCGTTGCTGTTGGGTCGTGCAGAAGGTGCGCCGTCCCGAGCTTCCACCTCGAGGGCGTAAGCACCCTGCTTCTCGCGATCGAACATTACTTTCGTGAAAACCTCGCCGGTCTCCCTGTTGATCTCGAAGTAATCCTTGCCCTCGTTCCTGTCGCTGTCCACCACGTAATACGTGACCTAGATAAACAACGCGAAGTTTATTGACATTTGTTTTTTGCATGCGCAAAAGTCGACAAAGACTTTTCGCCGCAACTCCGTCCGCGCGGAGAAATTTACTCGGGATACTCGCGTTTGCCCGAGCTCTCTAATGTAATAATCTTGATGCAACAAGAGCGATTTTTACCGTCGGAGCGATTTTCCTCTTCCAAGCTCCTCGAAAAAAAAAAAAAAAAAAAAAAGTAATTACACATTTTCTGGGTAATGCAATTTTCTAACGGTGGCGATTGTAAAATTCGCCGTCCACTCGCGAGTTATCCGCGAGAACTAACTGATCTCGCCGAAACCGCTTTTTAACTCTTTTGAGATACATTTGCACAGCTCTTTGTATCGTCCCGGAACAAGCTCCCGGTCGTCGCGCAGTATATCACCGGGGCCTGTATGACCTGTTTTACAATCCGACTTGCTTTATTCGTGGAAACTCCGTGTTTCATATTAAAGTGCATGCATGTATATATAAAGCATGCACGCGGAACGCATAAAAATGCTCGCGCGCGATGGCGCCGAGAGAGTGGCGAAAAACTTTCGAGTGGTCTTATCTCGCGACACGAGAAAATCGAGTGTGTGTTTTCGCACGCGATTTTCCCTCGGACTCGGTTCGAAACGCGCACACACGTTCTTCGCGCCTTCCAATTTCCGTCTTGATGAAACGGCGCAAACAATGTTTCCGCGGAACATACAAGTAATGACGAACTAAGTTCCTTTTAGAGCTGGTTTTTACAGTTACTTCGTGCTCTTTGTTGCGCTTTTAATTAAAGATTGCGACGCAACGCAGCGGAAAATGTTGTAGTAAGCTGACGTTAACAAATGTTTCTTGTCACATGGCTTACGTTTAAGAAAATTAAATTAACCTTGTCTTGAAATTCAAGAAAGTTTTTCGCAAAATTAAGTACAGATTTTATACAAAAAAGAAAAAAAATTGTGACAAAAGTTACAAAAGTGACATAAGATTTATTGAATTTTCAAACTTCTGATTAAAAGTTAACAAGTATCAGATGTTTCTTTTTAACGAAATAAATAAATTAATTAATTAAATAGATTTTATTAGCGCGGAATATATGAAAGTCATACGTTCACGGAAATTTATTTCCTTTGTATTGATTTTTTTACTTTTGCCGTAGTTGCAAAATCCTCTTTTTTTTTTTTTCCATCAATAACGACCGAAGAAAGAACGAACGAACAAACGAGGGAGCGCAAAGACGATATCGAGTTTTCACTGATGCGATTACAACCGCTCGGCCACATGTCGAGATCGGTCGTTCGCTTTTCATGATGTCCGTTTTGTGTCCCGACATTGCCTCGCGCGCACTTCCATCCCGCAAACTCATCCCCGCGTTGCTGCACGTGCAAATGGAATGTGCATATTTGACGAATCCATCGTGCGCGAAAGACTTCGCTTCCCGTAACACCACCGACGAGATTTACAGTTGCGCGTATACTATCTCGCGCCACCTAATCGGCGAATTTCCCGCGGAAATTCCGCGATATTTCACGACCACTTCGCTTCCGTCTGTGCGAAGTTGCGCAGGATGAGGTGTTGTTTTTTTTTCTTCAAGCAACCGCATCGCGCGTCATTTTCGCGAAGCTGCTCGCGGTCTTAGTTTTGTTTAATAAAGAAAAGACGAATTTACGTTGAGGCGGAAAAGCGCACGCCAGTTGCTTTTCACCTCCAAGCAACCGTTCATTTCTGTTTTGTCATAAAAAAAAAAATGATCAAAGCAAGGTTGGTTTTAAATGTTTTAACATGAAACACACATATGAAACTTTCTTTGGAGGAAAATGAGAATTTCTCTCCACTGACATACATTACGGAAAATAATAAAATGTGAGCAAAATTTATATCACAATAGATGCGCGTTAGCGGTAACTTTTATAAACAAACTCTGGCAAACGATTTTAGAAAACTTTTCCGTAACGAATTGAAGTAAATAAAATGTTGAAGAAAACAAATATAAAACACGATTTTTTTTTTCGTTCTGTGAAACAAAAAAATCAGAACGAATTTTTCCGCGTATACGATATTCGAAACAATTCCAATCGCGGGAGAAACTTAATCCGATTTAAGCTCGTATCATCGTTCGTGATATCTCCGGAAAATTCGACGCGCGCGCGCGCGCGCGCTTTGCCTCAGGAACTGGTGCCTTAATATTCACCGCGCCGTGTTCGCGCCGGATAATCGCAGTTGCATCGGCATTACAAAATGCGCTCGGTAACGTAGCAACCGGGTTTGCAGCGGCGAAACGAACGATAATCACGCGATTAAACATCGGCAATGGTTTATATCCGCGTATGCATCTGGGGGTGTATACGTTAATGCGATCATACGTGATAAATTTCAACGCCGCTCAAACGCGATCGTCGAAATTGTGTTAACCGGAGTTTATAACGTTCCCAGAGGCGGGAATGCGGTTCCGTTGCGCATGAAATCATTAAAGTTTCGACGCCGCGACAGTCCAAGTTGTTACACGTCTAAAGCGTCCCTGTATATCCTCTTCCTCCCTCCGCTATTTCCCAATTCCCGTCTTTTGTTTCCCCTTCTCCCATTGTCCTCCCCTTCAATCGGGGACTTGGACGAGTGAGCTCTCTCTTAAGTCCCCGCTCAAGTGTTCCGCTATAACGCAATACGATTCTTTGGTCCTTTTGTACGACTCCTTCGGTGTGGTGCAATCCTTCTGCAATTGATCCGCTCGAAATCCGATAGTCGCGGCGAAAGAAATGGGAAAAGAGACCCCGGCTCTGTCGTACGCGTATCCCTCGATCTTTCATTATATTCCCGAGCTCTCTAATCTCTCTTTAGTTCTGTATTTCACCCCCCGTTGCATTTTGCGAAGAACTTCGCGGCGTGAATTGTTCGAATTTCGTTCGAATCGATTTTGTGTTAAAAAAAAAAAAAAATCCACATTCTTTCCGTTGATGAAAAAACGCTATCGGAAAAATTGCGAGTAATCCTTGTGTCCAATGCTGCCCTTCTTAGCTAAAATATCCTATCTACTAGCATATCGGAAGAATCGAAAAAACTGAGGTTTTATTCTTTTGTTTGTGCCATCAGTAGGCAGGACAAATAAATTCGACGCTTTTTAGACGTCTATAAAAGACGTCTTTAGGATTTTCTAGCTTTATTTCGAAGATGGAACATGTGTGGAACTTCCAATATTTCGATATGTCTTGAAAAATGCGAGATAGGACATTTTAACTGAGGAACGGCAGAATATTCGTTAAGATTTCGCGCGCGTAGTTTCACGAGTTAATCGACGGTATAATTGCTCAGAAGCAAATTGTCTCTCGTACAATTTCCGATGGATATCGGTTCGTTTTGTCGCATTAATGCTCGACATCGATCTACCTGGTTATTGGGAAATGTCCCGTCCTTGTCGATGGCGTTCACCTGGGTGACTTTGCTGCCCACGGGTTCACCTTCGAGTACGGTTTCCTGTTCCCGCTCGGTGAACAGCGGTATCTCGTCGTTGACATCCTCCAGCATGATGAACACGGTCGCCTCGGAGGCCAGCTGTTGGGCTCCATTATTCTGGGGGGAGGATCATAAAATTGACCGCGATTACGAACATTCGCGATGGAATAATTATTCCGCGGAGATGTTGCTGCGAAATCGCAGATCGTTGTCGTCTCGGTCGAGATTTAAAACTGTCAAAAAATTTTCGCGCGAAACAAACCCTTGTAGAAATTTATACCGGTGTGGTTCAAAATCTCGCACATTCGTATCTTAAACAATAAAAGCATTGTTCAAGACGGTGATTTTAAATACACAAAGTTAGTGTTATTTTAGTTACACTGCTAATAAATTTCTGTAAAAGAGCTAAAAAAAAAAAAAGAAAGAAAAAAAACCGAGTCGTACCTCCACTCGTATGGTGAGATTGTATTCCTTTATGCTCTCGTAGTCCAGCGGATGATTGACCTTAATATCGGCCCAAGTGACCGACTGTTCGCCGCGTTGCTGAAGATAAAACGTATGAAACTTGTTGGTCTGCGCCGTTGAACCCGGCATTAGGTGGTAAAAGACCGTTGGATTATTGTCGATTCCGGAGCTGTCGACATACATAAAGGTGCGTATTACAAAGGCGCGCACCGGCTCGCCCGCCGGGAGCGCCGCGAGAACGGCTTAAACGAAACGGAAACGGAAAACGAAAAACAAACAAAAAAAAAAAAAGAACAGAAACGAGAACGGAAATTTTCTAGAAGATAGAAGGGAAGAAAAAAAGGTATTTTTTTTCGCGTATATACATATATGTTGATATTTCGAAGATGGAACAAACGATATTCTTTACGTGACTTGGAAATCGAATTGTTACACACTCGGGTGTTTGTATATGTAACATTCGACCTGCTCTCTTCACGAAACAATACTGGCTGTTCCATTTCCAAGATACGAATATACAGGATGCCTGCGGTTTCGCCGCGCGCTATACCATTTGCCGATATTGTGCGATACGCACTCAGCTTAAAAGATTACGATAAACGTTAAGTAGCAGCCGACGTTTAGACTTTTCCTTTTGTACCAAGGAAGATGCACTTTTGTTACCACACCGAGAATGCGATTGCATTCGACTCAACACACTCTGTCGTATGTTCGGACTTGTTACATCGAAATATGTAAAATTATTTACTTTGCCGAACGAAATTCGGATGCACCACGTGTGTCATTCGTTCGAGCATCAAATCTGAAAAAAAAGCGCGTCTAAACGCGCGCGTTTGATGAGCTTTTCTACTTATTACAGAGAAATTGAGAATTATTTATATATAGAGTAACGCGTACACTGAAGTGTACTATAATTAAATCAATACAAAAAACACATACACGTATATCTTTCAGCAATGAAACAACACGAGCCTACTCTCTACTTTTCAAATCGCATTAAACAACGCTAATGAATTTTTTTTTATTTCGCATTTGCTCCAAGTTTTAATTAAATAAAAGTTTGGTTTGAAATCGGTGTGAAGATCTATGGGCAAAGGGAAATAGAGAGCCGGCCGTCGGAAGAGCATCCTGTACGCACATATGCATATCGACAAAACATACTATTTTTACTGTCAATATATAATAACGAGGAAACATATCTCGAAATAAAAAAGATCATGCGATGTGTCGCATACGCGTTTTTCATACACACGCGCGAGCGTATGCGAACACGACCAGAGAAGAGAGAAAGAGAGAGATAGATAGAGAGAGATAGAGAGAGAGAGAGAGAGTGACAAAGTTATAATTCAAGTTATAAACTTTCGCAGTTAATGAAAAAAGAAACTCCTTCGCTGGGGCGTGTTAACACACATCTTATATAAAAACGAGGGAGATAATAGTTTTTCAACAACAGATTTCCACTGATCCCCATACCGATCTTCCATTCTCGATGTCATGAATGTGTTCGAAAGATATCGAAACGGATCGAATGATTTCGTTAATCTCAGAGATTTTCTTCCGAACAGCGTTATGTGCAAAAGTGAGTTAATTCACGAAAAAAAAAAAAAATGAATTATGCACAACAGCTGGGCCAGCAACAATGAAACTTCGCATTTCAAACTTAATTTACTGAAAAACTACACTGCTCAACATTGTGATTAACCCCCGTTTTTCCCATAACGCCTGGGTTTTCTCATTCGAACGAGATCGACGATTAATTTGAGATAATTTTTTTGTCACAGCATGAAAAATGTTTAATTGCACAGTTTGTGGTTACGGTATAGCGATCAGTGGGAGGGAGGAGGTGATTTTACCTAACGCGCGCCGCACGTCTTTCCCGTCGTCGCCCGTGTTTTTTTTTTTTTTTTTTTTTTTTTTTCCCTTCCGTTTCTCTACACGGGTGCGCTCAAACACACACATCTGCGCGTGTACATATACACGTAATTAACAGAGCGAGCTAGCTCTCCCTCTCGAAGAGAGCGACCATAACCCTAGGCAAGATTTTCACGCAGTCAAAAGGCACATATTTAATATTTGCTGCTCTAGCTACATCCCGTTCGCTCGCGCGCGGGCCAATTACTAGTTCTCGGCAATTAACCTCTGTTTAATTCGGTGGTACAGAAGTGTTACGTTCCCGCGTTGTATATGTGCTGTGTGTATTAGAACGCGCGTGCTTCGTTCGAGAGAGCGATGAGAGCTTCGCAAACGGACGATTTGTCGATCAGACTGTTACGCGGTATTCCGGTTGCCAATATATGGCCGGAGGCTTTGTCCCAATTCAAGAGAAACATACATTGTATATTATTAAAAAAATATATATATATGTGTGCGTGTGTGTGCATCTTTATATACACGTGAATGAGAATACGTTACTACATTGTACCTTAGTATTACCTGAGCACATGAAGACTTAAAAGCTACTACACGGAAGAAACGTTGTGCTATTGTACATATAGTCAGCAAGAAAAATTTGCCCGCTGAGTGTTTCGTCTCACTAACAAAATGTGTTGTTGGCAAAGCGACAAATTTAGCAAATTTTTCTTGCTGCCACATGGCAACTAATCTTCTTGCAAAAATTTTTTTCCGCGATATCTTGGTCGACACGTGACGTATGAAGAAACACACATCTTAAATTTCAGGAAATTTCTATGCGCGCAGTTGAAATTAATTTACAATTCAATGGTTTATTTTTAAAAAATGAGAATATCATTTACGTACGACCGAGAATGAAACATCGCATCGCTGAAGCGAGATATTCACGTTACATTGATAAAAAGAATTGACTATCAATGAGGAGTTTGGGTCGGTAATATCGCAATTAATTCGCTCGTGAAATTCGCAAAGTTCTTCTTCTGACGATTTAAATGCCGTAGCCATTCTATTCCCGTTTAAAATGTTAAAACCAATATTCGTTGAGATGGAAGATAAGGTCTTTTCGTTACAAGAGAATAGGTCTGACAGAATGAGAAATTAGCGTGAAAACGTATTCAATTATTGTTACGTCTTGCGGAAAAAACGTTTATTATTTATCATTTTAACGTTTTATTATATTAACTAACGCATTCGACGACTGCAAAATATGGATTACAAATAAAACATGAAAATTTAATAGAAAAGCCAGTGCTGTAAAACGTGAATAAAAGTGGAAATCACCATGTTAATTATAATGAAATTAGCTTGTTATTGTAAAATAATTTTCGCGTCAATAATAATCTTTTTGAACAAATAAAATGCATAAAGTTGAATATGCTAGTTACACGTGTAAAATAAATTCTCACTTTTTATGCACATTATTAAGTGCAAAAAGAGATATTATTCTCTTCAGTGTATCAATCTTCTCAGTAATGCTTTGCTAATTTATTAAATAATATATATTTGATGTTATTTTATCGAAAACAACCAATTAATTACCACAACCAATTACTAAATGATATGTTTATGATATTAAATATTAAGTTACTTGACAATTTGATCCATTAGTGATATTATTATTATATTCTGTAAGTTTATATATAACACGATATTATTATTATTATTCTATTCTATAAGTTTATATATACACAAAATATTAATTAACTCCGCAATGAAGCACTTTATAAAAGATGCAGGGATGTACTTTCCGTTTTTGAGATCTCGCGATTATTTTGCTTTGAGATGAACAAAAATTACGTTGAATTCATTAATTACAGTTAATCTTCATTTACTAATTTGCAATGTGCGAGGTGCTTTGTTCGAAATTAATTATTTCAATTGCGCATTATCTTCTGGTTTCTAATTTAAATAAATTGCATCGATTAACGCCGATAGGCATAAAATATCTTGCAGATGTAGTAATTATTAATGAAATTATTTTATTAATAAAATGTTACTCGGGAGACATTTATTTTAAGTTTAACTTCATATATAAACTCACAAGACATAAAATTTGACTTTCTAATGTCAATAATTAGTGAATCTAATAAGTGTTAATTAACTGTTACTTTTAATTATTTTCAGTTATTAACAAATTAATACTGTTGTAACGCACACTCAAATATTTTTGAAGCTAAAAATTAATTTAGAAAATTAATTAAATCACACACAGAGGAGATTGTCAATTTATTTTACTCTCACTTTATTTTCCACATAGCTCTCTTGCCGCCCTTCTCCCCTTCCCTTTCTCTGAAACTAGTGCGAAAAAAATAAAAGATTTCTCACGCGGGCAAAAATTTGTAAATTAACTTCCATTTCGTAGATTAGACGTCCGAACTTTCAGAAAAACGAATACCTTTTAATTCGTTTTAATTAAAAGGTATTCGTTAACCCAATTTTTTTTATATTACAGTCGACATAGGAGAGATTTATCTCCTAATTAATTCCCCGAAAATCCATAACAGTCTGATTCAATATAGCCATCCGCAGCTCACATCTCATTGGTCGAACCAGCCGCACTGCTCTATTACATGCGTGTTCGATCATCTGCTCGTCTGATCATGCGCGCGCGTGCGCGCGCGTATGTGTGTTTTGCGTGTGACGTGTGTGGTGTGCGTGTGATACGCGCGTTCCCATGTTCGCGCGCGTATGAACGATGTACCGCGTGTACACACGTCTGTACACAGCCGTCGTGTCATCCGTTAGACGTCCACGAAGCGTCCATCGATCTGGAAGGATCGCGCTGTCTCCCGAGAGGGATTTCTCTCCGGTTCAAAGGACGCACGACCGAAATTGACAGCGCCGTTTGTCACCTCAAACACGGACATAGCGTCGGGATCACAGGATATATACTAAAACCGTCGATTCTGTTCTCGATCAAACAATCCGAATGTTCGATAAATGAAAATAAAATCGAGAGGATTTTTTAAAATTATTCAACAAAGATTTTTCTTTTTTAAACTAGCTTGTCTTGGATTTAAAGATACGATAATTTATTCACGAATAGTTTGCTTTAATTTGCAGAACGATCTATTATTAAAATTGAGCTCGGCTCTGGGACACTCTGCGTATAAAACAGGGAGAAAAAAATCAGTTGTTTAACCGAAGCGACTTTTCTTCAGCGAAAATTTCATTGGGGTCTTTACCGTAAATTTTTATTATTCTAGAGATCTTTCAGCATCAACTTGGTGAAATTTAAGCTTGTGGAAAAATTGAGTTTATAAATTTGAAAATATTATAAAATAATTCGAACTGTTTTAAATATTTTTAACAATCTTCATATTTATGTTTCTCCGATGAAGTAAATTATCGAATTATAGATTTAGACGAGAGATTGAAATATTTTAATATTTTTCACTCAAGCTCAAGTTTCCACCACGCTGAAAGATCTCTAATTAAATCGCGCACTTTTCATGTCGACTGCTTGGAAAAGTTAATTATCGAGTCTTTTTACTACGCGTGTAAAGTACAGACACAATATTGCAATATCACTGTAAATGATACTTGCAAAATTATTGCCGGAAAGTTATTACGAGTATGAAGAAGAAGAAGAAGAGGAAGAAGTGTATTAAATTTTCGACTAAACTTCTGTACATCTCGTTTGAATGTAATACGTCTAAATGATTTTTTATTACAAATAAGAGAAGATAACTTATTATTGTCATATTTAATTCCACGTTGTATATTATTACCTGGCGGCAGCTCGTATTTTTTAAAACTTTGATAATATATTTTATTATCAAGTGTTTTTATTTGTGCAATGATTTCAAACAGAAATCACATGCAACTATATCTTCTACAAAGACTCGACGCAGTAAAATTTATATGAATCGGTGAATAGCCGTGTAATATTAGCGCGATTAACATCGTAATTTGTCCCCTTTGTCGGTAAGCGAAACGTATTTTCCGCAACTATGATTATATTTGTACGTGCAATATACACCATGTAACGGAAATACACAATTTTCCGGAAAATAAAATTAGACAAATAATTTCCTTGTGAAAATTAAATCAAACGCGTCGTTTAACAAACACGCTTGATGTCTCGTCGGATGGTATAAAGCTCGGATTTCAGAAGTTGAGCGGCGGCAAACATCTCGCACAGAGCCATTGTGCGTCACGCTTTAACGTTATCTTTGAAAGATTCAATCTCTAGGCGCATCGCGCCCGGGTAACGCCGTTAGCGGAAGAAGCTCGTTTGTGAATACGCGAGGATCTGTTAAGTGCTCATGTTCCGCCGGGAGCTCAATCATTTAAGCTGCCGCTGTATTACATTTTAAGCGTCGCCGCGCGTTAAGTTCCCGACCGAACCGAAGCGCGGACGTGACGCTCTCTCTCTTACGCTGCTCTCTCGTCGTTTTAACTTTCGCGACGGAAAAGCGAGTTCCAACATTAAAATATCATTTTACTCGGAGAGGGGAGGGAGGGAACGTTTCTTAAAATATGCCGCTCTGATCTTAAGTCACGGTTCGCTCCGAAAGAGAGACGCGTCTCTCTTTTGCGCTTCGGGCAATTTTATATTCGTTCGGATTTTGCAAGAGAGAAACTATACGTCCGCATCAACACGCGGATTTTATTTAAAAGAGATGTGTGAAAGAAATATTCTCGCGAATATACTCTCTTTGTGTGTTTTCGAGCAACTTTATTTAAATACGCGCGAAGGGAGAAATGCGCGCGCGCGCGCGCGCTTAACTTGCGGAAAATGGCGGTTTTATATCCGCAGGTGGAAGGATTTTTCTCAGCGAAAAACGCTGATATCTTTACGCTATATATAGCTCGGCAAAACTGGCTCGCGGCTCGACGTATTTTACGATTAATCCCGATAGCATTTTTTTTATCAGCCATAATTTTTTTTCTGGCTAACATAAAACCCAGAGGGATGTTATCTGCTGCGTTTACGTTCCGAGAGAAACAGCGAGCGAGCGAGATTTTAACTTCTGAATCGCGTTTATATTCGAACATGTTTTTGCAGCACGTTTAATGGCTAAAGTGATCTCTTACGTCTCAGCGCGTTTTTTTTCATTCTATACATTTTACAGATACTGAGATTCGCATCTCGCAATTTTTTTTTTTTGTGATTTCTGATGGTGTATTTTTTTATTGCAACGGTAATAGAAAAACCATTTGAGCATATGGAACAAATATCCACAAATGTCTTAAATATTGTCAATAAAAAGCAAACCACAAAATGTGAAAAAGTTTTCATCACGCGGATAGACATTTCAACAAAACAATGCTCTCGTAATATTAAACGGATATAGTTTTATTTGTCCCGCAGCGATTTTTCTTTTGTTTGTAACCGACGAAATAAATACCGCGGGCATAAGTATAACCGAGTAATCCATTTAGTTGCTTATAACAGCAACCGATATGTTTTCCGTGTTTGCGCAAAAATTCAGCGGAATGTCGAGAGCTATTGCGTCGAGCTGTTGAACCAAATCCTGCGAGTGGCGGCACAGTGACGATACATATGTGTGTATACAAATATATATAAAATATTTTGAACGAATGGACAGTAATATTGACACACGGACATTTTCGACCATTAAAAATCTCAATAGGATAGGTTCGTCGCAGTTTGGCAAAATACGACAAAAAAAAAAAAAAAAAAAAA